>CM059426.1:47423514-47649825 GCA_030390025.1 Squalus acanthias
GATTTAGGAAAAAAGTTCCAGATGATGGGGTTGTAGTCTCTGAAAGCAGCCTTTGTTGGTGGCATGCAGAGAGCAGCGAACAACAACTTGCATTTTTATAGCACCCTTAACACTGCACGGAAATGTAATCAGACAAAAGTTGATACTGCGCCAAAGGAGATATTAAGAGGGGTGATTAACAGTTTAGTCAAAGAAATTGGTTTTAAGGAGGGTCTTGAATGAGGAGCAGTAAGTGTAGAAGTGAAGAGGCTTATGAAAGGAATTCCAGAGCTTAGGGCACAGACGGTTGAAAGCACAGCTTTCAATGATGGGGCGAACAGAGTGGGGGCTGCACAAGAGGCCAGAGTTGGAGGAGCGTAGAGTTCTCGGAAGGTGGTAGGACTGGAGGAAGTTACAGATGTAGTGAGGGGCTGGGCCACGAAGGAATTTAAACATGAGGATGAGAATTTTAAATTAGAGGTGTTGGAGCACTGGGAATCAGTGCAGGTCAGTGAGGACAGGAGTGATGGGTGAGCGGGACTTGTTATGGGGTAGGATATGGGCAGCGGAGTTTTGGATGAGCTGAAGTTTACGGTGGGTGGAGGATGGGAGGCTGGTCAGAAGAGCATTGAAATAATCATGTCTGGAGGCAAAAAAGGGTTTTGGCAGTAGATGGGCGGAGGTAGAGATGGAGATGGGTGATTAAGGAGCTAAATGTAGTCTTTGTGATGGAAAGGATATGAAGTCCGAAGCTCAGTATAGGGTCCAATAGGATGCGCAGGTTGTAAACAATCTGGTTCAGCGTGAGAGAGTAGCTGGGGAGGGGGATGGAATCAATGGCGGGGGAATGGAGTTTGTGGCGGGAGCTGTTACGTAATACAGAGATAGAGGATTACAGGATCTTGGCTGGGATTTGTGGCCAGTGTAAATGACCCAAATAAGGTGGGGCAAGAACATAGGAAGAGGAGTAGGCCACTCAGCCCCATGAGACTGTTCCACCATTCAATTTGATCATGGTTGATCTGTACCTCAACTCTACTTACCTGCCTTTCTTCCATATCCCTTGATACCCTGATCCAACAACTTGGAGACCTTGGAGGGATTTGAAAGTGAGGATAAGAATCGTGCAATTCATTTGTGGGATACAGAGAACTCGTCCATAACCAACTGGAGGCATACACTGATCAAAGCTGAAAGATCGAAGACTTTAAATGTATTAAAAGTAAAGAAAGAATTGCATTTATATAGTGCCTTTCACGACCACTGGATATCCCAAAGTGCTTTACAGCCAATGAAGTACTTTGGAAGTGTAGTCACTGTTGTAATGTAGGAAATGCGGCAGCCAAATTGCGCACAGCAAGCTCCCACAAACAGCAATGTAATAATGACCAGATAATCTGCTTTTTAGTGATGTTGATAAATATTGGCCAGGACACCGGGGATAACTCCCCTGTTCTTCTTTGAAATAGTGCCATGGGATCTTTTACATCCACCTGAGAGAGTAGGTTTAACGTCTCATCCAAAAGACGGCACCTCCGACAGTGCCGCACTCCCTCAGCACTGCACTGGAGTGTCAGCCCAGATTTTTGTGCTCAAGTCTCTGGAGTGGGACTTGAACCCACAACCTTCTGACTCAGAGGCGAGGGTGCTACCAACCGAGTCACTGGTGGACATTTAAAGTGGTAAATAAAAAGCGATGAAATAGAATTGTGCGTATTGTTAAATCAACAAGGACAGTTCATTAACGGAAGGATGAAGCTGATCATTAATAGGGGCTCAGCAGACCTAAATGTAGAACGATGTTGAAAACGTGGAGCGATGTGATCAGAGCCAGCCCAGGGGCTCGGGTCTAGAGCTGAATAGGAGAATTCTCCCAGCCTGTCTGCACTGAGAGGTTCAACTCTAGACATGGATTTGTATAAAGGGCAAAACAGGCGCATTCCTTTCTCTCCCTGGCTTGGAGTTTAACTGACTCAGACTCCCAAAGACGGGCAGGATCGTAGCTCAGAAGAGGCCACATCCCATTTCAGCGATGTGTCAGCACCGCCCCCTCTCACATGCACCACCATCCTTTCAGCCCTTTTCCAAAAAAAGTCATTCGATTTCTGTGTTTTTCGCCCGGAAATCCAGCCTCCCCCCGCCCCCCCCACTAAAGGCAGGTCCTTATTTCTCCTGCAGAGCCCCGGCCGGGAGTCTTCAGTCCAGCTTAGCTCAAGCAACACGTCTCAGGCGCTCCTTCATTCAACTCCACCCAAAGGTGCTTCTGGTTTCAAATTAAAGAGCAACAGAAAAGTAACAAGAGACCATGGATGCCCTCAAGAAGAAGATGCAAATGTTGAAACTGGACAAAGAAAATGCCATGGACAAAGCCGACCAGGCAGAAGTCGATAAGAAGGCGGCCGAGGACAGGTGTAAGCAGGTCGGGAACGATCCAAAGTGTTTTAAAGAGATTTAGAGAGACACAGTTGTACCAGTAAATACCTTCAGACCGGTTTTCAGATCTGGGGAAGAGTTTTGTTAAGTGATGAACGTGAGGAGGTTGATTTGGTAAATTTTATTTGGCTTTTATCTCCGTGTTTGCAGTTGCCTCCCCCCTCACTTAAAGTCTAAAATATTAATAGTGGAAAATGAAAATTGCGATGGGTTGAAGTTATTGGCAGGAAGGGCCCGTCATGTTTCAGAGTGCATCGCCTCCCACTGCCCTTATGTAGAACTGTGTATAACAAAATGATGTCTTCAGTTCCGAGTCAGTTACCTGGTTGGCTGTGCTCCTTCGTACCACATGAATTATTTTGACATGGTTACTTTTGGAGGGCTTGTTTCGCCCCTAAATGGAAGTCTAGGGTTCGGCGAGAAGACGTGCCAGGAGAGACTGTTAAAGGGGACCTGTTGGCGGAATCTCTCAGGGTCTCCGGCAAGCTGAAAAACAAAGCACCTGTTGCAGCTCGGAACTTCCTGGATAATGAGCGGCATATCATGCTAACTAACAATGTCACGGTTTAGTAAACTTGTAAATGTGACTATGACTATTGACGCGATATATTGGTGTTGTTTTCCACGTTGAGCTGGTTTTAGATGATTCTCTCTCCCCCCATCTTTCTGTCAGGTGTGTTGTGCATTTCACAGCCTTTCTTGGCTAAGACAATCAGTTCTTGATAAGAGCTTGGTTGATGACCAGTGATGAATTTTAAGGGGAGATAGTCCTTTAGTCCTAGACCTGAGACCTGGTGTATTTTCTTCCCAATATCTCCCCCTTTCTCTTCAATGCAGTTATTCTTGCCAGGGTACAGTTCTATGAGCAGCTTTCTGATGCCTCGCCCAAGTGACTAAAATCTTCATGTGTGAATCTAGACAAAGTGGCAGCAGGTTATCCTACTACAGTGGCATCACAACCAAGCTCAATCCTCTCCTCAACCCACACATGTAACTTCCAACAGGAGTCACTGATTAGCGAGCAGGAGAGAACCCTGGATGATTTTCCTTTTCCTAGCTCAGGAGCACTGAGACCGTATCTGACAGCGGTTTTAATATTAAAGTATAATCAATTGCAAAGTACCTAATGATTCAATGAGATTTGAAAAGGACAATAGCAGGAAAATGTCCAATCTATTTAGAAAATGTTATTTTACGTATTTAACTTTAAAATAGGCAGACAAAGATTAGTGATTGTACCCAATCATTTTCTGTTGAATTGCCATATATCCTTGTGTCTATTAATATGATCTTTGTTGATTCTTTAGCTGGAAGAAGAGGTCATGAGTTTGGAGAAAAAGCAAAAAACAACCGAAGATGAGCTTGACAAATACTCTGAATCCTTGCGAGAAGCTCAAGGAAAGCTGGAACTAACAGAGAAGAAAGCAACTGATGTGAGTTACTTTGATAATACTGTACCTTTAAATTAACCCCTCCGCCACAGAATCAATTAACAGTTGGGTAGGCCCATCACCACATAAATGTTATTACCCAATTATACTACAGCACTGTCCCCAAAGGCACAGAACATTACCTTGTAAGGTAGTATCACTCCCTGTCTCTGAAGGAACAGTCCTGGTAGCAATGAAATGTGGCTGCCACCGTCAGCTGCTGAGACTGCCATTTTGTTCTTGGTCACCGGGGCCACCATTTTGTTCAGGTGGGCTGAATTCATGCTTTTTGAGAAACTCTCCATGTTTTCTATTGTACTCTAAATCTGCTCACTAGTATAAACAGGTCAAATTCAGAACACAAGTAACCACATTATATTGCAAAACTGCTTCTACTGGAAACTACACCTAGACCATTGAGAATTTTAATTAATTTCCATTAACTTCTTCCTGCTCTCCCATATAAATGGAAGATTACTAATAGAAAGAAGTAAAAACAGGTGACTATTATTCGTGACTGAATTATGAAGCAGCAAATTCCTTGCATTGCAGTATCAATACTATTGAGTACCTACCACCTGCCATGTGTTTAATTAGGTTTAAGCCACTAGAGGGCACTGCCAGCTAAGTCAAGGCTGACAGGTTGCGCAGTCTCACATTACCACTGATGCTTCCTACTGTTTGAACCAGGGAGATAATAGAAATACAGTTGGACAAGAGAGTGGAACATAGTTGCTGGCCCTCCAACACACTATTCCATGTAATAGCAGGAAACAGATTGTGTGGCTGTAATTGACCCTGCAGCGAGTATTCTGATCAGCTGGATATGCTGATCTCAGCAACCTGGACTAGGAAGAGGGAAATCATCCATGTTTCCAGCTCCTGATCACTTTTCAGAGACTCCTGCTAGTACACATGTATTTGGATGTCGGGTGAGGATAAGATTGGGCTCTGCTTAATCCCCTCACTGTTGGATCACGTGGCACCCGACAGTGTCAGAACGAAGAGTCAGTTCCTTCGGGAAAGAAGGGTGAAAACTGGCAAAGAGAAAGGAGAATAAAAGTTCCATAAAATTTTAAATGGTATAAGTGTAGTTTCTGTTCACGATTATTCAGCATAAAGGGGATAATTGCTGTAAGTAATGCATCAGATTGATTAGCCTATTTCCACCTCCGTAACATCGCCCGTCCCCGCCCTTGCCTCAGCTCATCCGCTGCTGAAACCCTCATCCATGCCTTTGTTACCTCTAGACTTGAATATTCTAACACACTCCTGGCTGGCCTCCCATGTTCTACCCTATGTAAACTTGAGGTCATCCAAAACTCGGCTGCCCGTGTCCTAACTCGCACCAAATCCCATTCGCCCATCACCCCTGTGCTCGCTGACCTACATTGGCCCCTGGTTAAGCAACGCCTCGATTTCAAAATTCTCATCCTTGTTTTCAAATCCCACCATGGCCTCGCCCCTTCCTATCTCTGTAATCTCCTTCAGCCCTACAACCCCCCCGAGATATCTGCGCTCCTCTAATTCTGCCCTCTTGAGCATCCCTGATTATAATTGCTCAACCATTGGTGGCCGTGCCTTCTGTTGCCATGAAAACTAGAGATGAAGGGGGTATGTCACACCCCATTCTTGTTCACTAACATCTAATAACTCCCTTCAGCACCGGGCTGAACACAGGAAGAACTAGGAACCAATGTCAACATGTTGTCATTGAAGATACAGGATAATATACAAACTCATTGCAGGGTACCAAATATAAAGAAATAAAGCATCTAGCTTTCGTTGTTAAAGGAGGTGTAACTGAGCTAATATGGATCAGAAAGTCTCGGGTTTGACTCCCTACCTGTGCTGAGTTAGCTGATCTCAGGCAGGGAGGTTGTGTGTCTGATGCAATTAATTTCAGTGCCCCTGAGCCATAGAGGGGACAGTCATTGAGGGTTCCAGTGACACGTGTCAATGTTGGGTGAAGACAGTAATACAAAAGCAAAATACTGCAGTTGCTGGAAATCTGAAATAAAAACAGAAAATGCTGGAAATACTCAGCAGGTCAAGCAGCATCTGTGGAGAGAGAAACAAAGTTAACGTTTCAGGTCGATGACCCTTCGTCAGAACTGGAAAAAGTTAGAGATGTGACAGATTCTAAGCAAGTACAGGGGCAGGGAAATGGGGGAGGGGAGGAAAGAACAAAAGGGAAGGTGAATGGCAGGAGTGATTAAATGATGAAAGGGATGATGGTAGAAGGCAAAGGAGGATGGTAACGGGACAATTAAAGAAACAAAAGATGAGTCTAGTGGAGGTGTAAATGGCAACAGAAGAATCATTATCAACAGCTGCTTTCCGAAAAAATGGGGGCAGTGGTTATGGTCTGAAATTGTTGAACTCTATGTTAAGTCCAGAAGGCTGTATAGTGCCTAATTGAAAGATGAGGTGCTGTTCCTCGAGCTTCCGTTGAGCTTCTTTAGAACAAAAATGAGAAGTCGCACAACACCAGGTTATAGTCCAACAGATTTATTTAATTTTACAAGCTTTCGGAGCTATCGCTCCTTCGTCAGGTAAGTTAGCAATGAGAGAATCTCCCAGAATTCACAATTTAAACCCAGACAAAATCTATTCACATTATTCGCTACAACAAAGAGCACAGCCAAGACAATGAGATGTGTCCCAGGGGGTCCAGCGTGTCAAACCACCTGCTGGCTGCATATCCTGTCAATTTGTGTTCTTGTGTTTTTAAAAAAAAAAAAAAACACCTGGGAAGACCGGCCATGATGTCAAGTCACGTTCTGTATCGTTAGAACAGTGTAAGAGGCCGAGGACAGAGAGGTCAGAGTGGGAGTGGAGCGGAGAATTAAAATGCCAGGTGACCGGAAGCTCGGGGTCACCCTTACGGACTGAACGGAGATGTTCCGCAAAGCAATCGCCCAATCTGCGTTTGGTCTCCCCAATGTAGAGGAGACCGCATCGTGAGCAGCGAATACAGTACACTAAATTAATAGAAGTACAAGTACTCCTGTTTCACCTGGAAGGCGTGTTTGGGGCCCAGGACGCTGGGAAAGGAGGAGGTAAAAGGGCAGGTGTTGCATCTCCTGTGCTTACACGGGAAGGTGCCGTGGGAAGGGGAGGGGGTGTTGGGGGTGATTGAGGAGTGGACCAGGGTGTCACGGAGGGAGCGGTCCTTCGGAATTCTGGAAGGGGAAGGGATGGGAAGATGTTTGGTCGTGGCATCACACTAGAGATGGCGGAAATGGCGGAGGATGATCCGTTGAATGTGGAAGATGGTGGGGTGAAAGGTGAGGACAAGGGGAACCCTATCGTGGTTCTTGAAGGGAGGGAAAGGGGTGAGAGCAGAAGTGCGGGAAATAGGACCCCGAGCTTCCGGCCGCCTGTCATTTTAATTCTCTGCCCCACTCCCACTCTGACCTCTCTGTCATCGGCCTCCTACACTGTTCCAATGAAACTCAATGTAAGCTCGAGGAACAGCACCTCATCTTTCGATTAGGCACTTTACAGCCTTCTGGACTCAACACTGAGTTCAACAATTTCAGACTATAATCACTGCCCCCATTTTTTTTGGAAGGCAGCTGTTGGTAATGCTTCTGCTTTTGCCATTTACACCTCCTCTAGACCCATCGTTTCTTTACTTGTCCCATTACCATCCCCCTTTGCCTTCTACCATCATCCTTTTTGTCATTTAATCTCTCCTGCCTTCCACCCTGTCACAGACCGTCCCTTTTATTCTTTCCTCCCCTGTCCCCCTTTCCCTACCTCTGCACTTGCTTAAAACCTGTTACATTTCTAACTTTTTCCAGTTTTGATGAAAGGTCATCGACCTGAAACGTTAACTCTGTTTCTCTCTCTACAGATGCTGCCTGACCTGCTGAGTATTTCCAGCATTTTCTGTTTTTATTTTGGGTGAAGACAGGATTGATTTAGCTATGGTGCCCCATGTTCAAATAGCCTGCCACCACTCTAGGCTCACACATGAAGTATGGCCATTTGGGTGAGGTACCAGATTACTGCCGACAGAACTGTACTGAGAAGCAGTTAATAGAGATGGGAGAAATAAAGCAGAAGAAAAAAAATGGGGGCAAAATGTTGCAATTATTGCTGGCTGTTGGGCTGGGCACACTAAGCATGATAAGTGCTCTTAATTTTATTTTAATGAAGATAAATATGAATGTTTTTTCAATGCTTCAATTTTTTTAAAAACACAGCTGCTTATTGGTGAAGCTAATACGATAGCAAAATACTGCGGATGCTGGAAATCTGAAATAACAACAGAAAACGCTGGAAAAACTCAGCAGGCCAGGCAGCATCCGTGGAGAGAGAAAGAGAGTTAACGTTCTGACGAAAGGTCATCGACCTGAAACGTTAACTCTCTTTCTCTCTCCACGGATGCTGCCTGGCCTGCTGAGTTTTTCCAGCGTTTTCTGTTGTTATTATTGGTGAAGCTATTTGTGTCTGTATGACCCTTTGCCAGTGATGGTGTCCAGCACAGTAACTGATGCAGGGGCATTAATATTACAATCCTTTGCAATGTAAGCACTGGAGGATTACACCATCCAGTAACAGTGTATTTCAGAAATATTTTTAACTAGTTCTGTAAGTTATTAATTATATCTCATATATTTTACAAAAAAGAGCAGTCAAGGATGAGAAAAGGCCATTTGGCACATCAAAGCTTGTAACTCTAGTATCCAAACTCTTCCATTATAGGGTTATCCAGTTGCATTGTCAATGTTCCTAATGTTTTGCCTCTATTACCTTGTCTGCCAGGTTATTCCAAATATTCATCACCTTTTGAGTAAAGAAATTCTTTTCAAATTATCTATATTATTACCTATAATATATTAAAGGTGTTATGTCTGCACACACTTCCTGTCCTTTGTAAATACCTATGTTCACCATTATAATGAAATCTGCGTTGGTAAATTTGTCATGGTATAATTCACCCTCCTGCCAATTGTGGTGCCTCATCAACTCCGTTTTAATCTTCCGGTTCCTCAGCCTGTACTGCAGAGAGAATCCAACCAACTCTACTTTTCTGTTTTCCAAATTCCAGTATGTTTTACTATTTAACTATGAGTAATAATACAAAATCAAATATAAAACAAAATAAGGACAGAATGTAGGATGTTAAAATGGTAACTGAATTACTTCTGCAAGTATTGGTCCATTTATCCCCTGCCCTCTAAAACTATTTCAGTTGAAGACTACACTTGGTTTTGAGTCCCTATGTGCAACAGATAGAATTACATAGAATGTACAGCACAGAAACCAGTCATTCGGTCCAACTGGTCCATGTTTATGCTCCACACGAGCCTCCTCCCACTGCTCTTGATCTAATCCTATCAGCATAACCTTCTACACCACAGGAGATCGACTCGTATCGTATTCAAAATCTTATGCCCGCTTGCATTTCCTGTCTAAAAAAAGCTTAATTCCTGCTGTCGCTCTTTTTTGTCATATAACTGTGCCAACATTTTTTAGCATAATAAATTAATGTGTTAACATTTATAATGTAATCAAACTCATCACCCTGCAATTGCAAAATCTGACCACTGGGTGATTTCCTCCCACAAATTTCTCAAAATGCTTTCTGAAAGATTTTCAGCTGAAAATTTTTGATTCACCATTTTTTCTAAAAATTCTAATACAAAAAATACATATTTCACAATAACTTAATGACATTTATCCATTGAAATGTCTTTTGTGTCATTTAGTGCCTTCATTAAAATTGTCCCGTGAAGGCCTCAGTCTGAATTTGGATTGTGCAGTCTGATCATGTGCAGTGAACTTAATTTTCCAGTACCATTCAGTCAGCTGCACTGATGGAATAGTTTTCTTTTGTGTATGTGTGTGTGTGTTGTGTGTATGTGTGAGAGAGAGATAATGAGAAGAAAAATCTTAGTGAACTGATTACACATTTGTTATAGCTTTTGTGTTCTATAAACTTTAGGGAGAGAGGTGGCTTTCTGACATCACCCATGAATGGCCTACCTCTAATTTTAAGGTTATGCCCCCTTGTTCTGGACTCTCCCACCAGAGGAAAAAGTCTCTCTCTATCTACACTATCAAATCTTTTAATCATCTTAAACACCTCAATTAGATCACCCCTTAATCTTCTATACTGAAGCCTAGTCTATGCAACCTGTCCTCATAATTTAACCATTCTGTTGAATCTGTGCTGCACCCCCTCCAAGGCAAATGTATCCTTCCTGATGTGCGATGCCCAGAACTGGATGCAGTACTCCGGATGGGGTCTAACCAGAACTCTGTACAGCTGTAAAGGTAGCATTGGAAGTGGAGGGATGGTAGGAAGGGGAGGAGGTAGTGGGAACGATTGTAACAAAGGAGTGGAGGGAAACATGAGCGAATGGGAAGGCAGCTGCTGGGGGCTACTTTTCCCCACAACCCTCACCCCAAGTGCATGACAGCCTGCAGCTGGTTGTGATTCCTTTTGAGCCACACCAACCACCACCTCCCATCTGGAAAAAAAAAAGCAAAAAAGCAAAGAGAGAAACAGAGGATGACTGAAGTAGAAGCAAAAAGTCGCGTTAAGGAGAGAGTAAGAGAGAGACAGAAGCATAAGAGGAGAGACAGAAACAGCAACACGAAGCCAGCAGACACAGTTGAGAGAGAGCCAATATTCTCTGACTTACTGTGTGCAACATGATGGGAGATTAACTAATATGTTTTAAATGTATTTTTCACTAAATTACATTTGCGTCCTCTGACCCTACATTCCTGGCTTACTTTGATGTAATATCTGGGGTTTACCTTAGTTATACCATTTAATATGTTATATGAATGACTTTATTCATGAAGAAAAATAACTAATCAGCCACAGTAGGTAAATGCACCAGCGGTGTGGAACTTAGCCTGTACCGAACAGGAGGGTTCTTACTACTCTTTATATCACAAACATGTCCAGATTAGTCTGTGCACTGCTCTGATGTCATCGTTCTGCCTTCATTCACTTTTTCTCAGCAGTAAATCCTGATTTTAAACGAACAGACTCATTCTGTGCACTCAGCCATCATATGTCATTACTCTTTGGGGTAGATTTTCCTGTTCCTGCACCTGGGCATATTGGATTACCTGAACACAGCACAGAGAAAAGCTGAGGTCGGAGGAATGCCCGTGTGGAAGGGAGCCTGTATGATTTTCCGCCATTAATTTAATGGATAGAAAATCCCTCTGTGTGCTTCACCCAGGTGATCCAATACACCCAGGAACAAGAATAGGAACAGGAAAATCTGTCCTAATATATCAAACTGCCATTTTAAGACAATCTACAGAAACTCTCCTGAGACCAGCCTCGGACTCTGTCCAAATGAGACAATGATTGGAAGTGTTATATCTGGAAAAACATTCAAATTGGTGTGGGAATAACTAGCTGCTTTTATTTCCATACCCTCTAGAATATTCCACTAAAGAACAACAAAACAATTAAGAGAAGTGTAATTACTACAATGTGCTTGGTCCCAATATGGGGCCATCTAGTGTTCAGTTAACAGTATGCAAGTACCATTAATATAAGGAAGCATTTGGGCTTTGCTCCATTTCTCTTCAAGAAGATGGGTTTCTATACACGGACTGATTTTCAGGATGCATATCCCAATCTAATCTTGTTTAAAGCGAACAGGACACTGTCTCTGTTCCCTACGCTTTAAACACTGTTCAAGAATGTGGACTGATAATGGGGCAGCAGGAGGCCACAATTTCTAGAAGTAACCAATCCCTCTTACACAGGAGAATATGTTTATGGCTGGGAATTTTCTGGGAGCTGCTCCTGCTCTGCCACCCTGACTGCCTCAGAAACACTGTTTATGCGCAAAACTGGATTTCCACCGCACTTCCGACAAAGTTATAGCGGCGGAGCAGGAGCTGCTCCAAGGAAATTCCCGGCCTATGACTTTGTTGTGACTGAGAGATTTTCCAGGTGAAGAGGGAGTGAGATATTATGCTATCTCCAATATTAAATGTGTGCTAGTTTAGTCAGCCTTTTAGAGGTGAGATGCTTTTGTTCCAGAGTGGATGAATTGTGAAACAATCAGCTCCGATGATTACACATTTCTTTTCTTTTTTGTTGGTTTTCTCCCCTCCTCTCCTGAAGGCACTGACTCATGCTGAGCTACGGATGTCAGCTCACCCAAGTGGCCATTCTTCAGTCTAGACAGAGGATGGTAGCAGCTGTGGAGGGTATGACAGCCTAGCCTGATCTTGTCCTCACTCAACATCCACATTCGTGAAGGGGTCATTAGACAGCGATCAGGAACGGAAACGTTGACTGATTTGTTTCTGCCTCTCACCAGCGTAGAAGCACTGATCTAGCCTTTTTTTATACAGGTTACAGCATCCTCCGGAAAGAGTGCAGCAATAGGGCTACAAAAGTAACATTATTGGAGGCGGGAGGGGTGGGGGGGAATTGAATTTGAGGAAGGATCCATTATGCCTTATGTCAAATCCCCTCCTCTGTTTTCTGCCCATCGGTAATTACGTCACCAGTCAGAGCGGGCACAAAATATGACCAGTCAGAAATGAGTGAGCATAATATGATAGCGTGCAAAAGAGGGAAATATGCCATTTGTTCCCTAGATCGCTAGCTGGAAGGGACGTCTGTGAATTCAGTGTAATTGAAGGCCTCATGGGGGAATTTAAATTTTAAAGGGCTGGTTTCCTGAAAGAAATTGTTGCTAAATCCCTCCCCCCAACTTGAGGCAGCTATTCCATTGGTGCCAACCATCAAGGTGTAAATGGCTCTCACTCTGGGATATGGATGGGGTCAAGGGCATATTCATGGAGTTCTGCCCTTAAAGGCTTCCCCTGGAATTTCTAGCCTAGTCCTTCCACAGAATACAGAATTAGATATTTAAAGGTTCCACATCTCATGCTATTACCGGCAATCAAGCTTCACTTGCATTTCTTATTAGTAATCATGACTTATCATATCTGCATATAGTTTTGAAGCTGCAGTTAATCACTGAATCTACATTATACAATGACTTTTTTCAAGCCTTATTTATGAAAAATACATTGCACAATGTGTTTTTTTTCCATTAATTTATGGGATGTGGGCGTCGCTGACAAGGCCAGCATTTATTGCCCATCCCTAATTGTCCTTGAGAAGGTGGTGGTGAGCTGCTTTCTTGAACTGCTGCAGTCCGTGTGGTGAAGGTACTCCCACAGTGCTGTTAGGGAGGGAGTTCCAGGATTTTGGCACAGCGACGATGAAGGATCGGCGATATACTTCCAAGTCAGGATGGTGTGTGACTTGGAGGTGGTGCTGTTCCCATGCGCCTGCTGCCCTTGTCCTTCTAGGTGGAAGAGGTCGCAGGTTTGGGAGGTGCTGCCGAAGAAGCTTTGGCGAGTTGCTGCAGTGCATCTTGTAGATGGTATACACTGCAGCTACGGTGCGCCGGTGGTGGAGGGAGTGAATGTTTAAGGTGGTGGATGGGGTGCCAATCAAGCGGGCTGCTTTGTCCTGGATGGTGTCGAGCTTCTTGAGTGTTGTTGGAGCTGCACTCATCCAATCAAGTGGTTTGACTATGTTTCCTATCATCACGTCCTGATGAATGCAAATCCTGCAGGCGGGGTGAGGGGGAGCAGTTCAAATGGAGTGGAGGACTTACCCAATCCTTTCCCAACTCCGATCTGACCGAATGCAAATTTAAATTGCAAAGCGGCAAGGGCACCTGTCCCAAACCAGCGGGACCCCCTTTAAATATGCAGATCGGGCACCGGTGACGTTATCGTGGCCCGATCTTCCATTTTAACCTGAGAACTGAGTGAGGGAGCAGTAATGGCTTCCTTGCCAGGCCTAACCTGCTGGTAGAATCATAGAAATTTATGGCACAGAAGGAGGCCATTCAGCTATCCAGCCTAATCCCACTTTCCAGCTCTTGGTCCATAGCCCTGTAGGTTATGGCACTTCAGGTGCACATCCAAGTACTTTTTAAATGTGATGAGGGTTTCTGCCACTACCACCCTTTCAGGCAGTGAGTTCCAGACCCCCACCATCCTCTGGGTGAAAAAAGTTCTTCTCAACTCCGCTCTAATCCTTCCACCAATTACTTTAAATCTATGCCCCCTGGTTATTGACCTCTCTGCCAAGGGAAATAGATCCTTCCTATCCACTCTATCTAGGCCCCTCATAATTTTATACACCTCAATTAGGTCTCCCCTCAGCCTCCTCTGTTCCAAAGAAAACAACCCCAGTCTATCCAATCTCTCCTCATAGCTAAAATTCTCCAGTCCTGGCAACATCCTCGTAAATCTCCTCTGTACCCTCTCTAGTGCAATCACATCTTTTCTGTAATGTGGTGACCAGCGCTGTACGCAGTACTCTAGCTGAGGCCTAACTAGTGTTTTATACAGTTCAAGCATTACCTCCCTGTTGGTAACAGGAGCCGGTGCCAGAAAAGACCTAGCAAGGTGAGTTAACATATAGATAGTCACAATTGTGGGGGAAGTGCATGTACCATGAAATATTTATCCGTAGGAGGAAAAAAAACTGTAACAAAAATTTGTAAATCCCACCTCAGGAACAGAATCTGGAAACAGAAAGGCTGCGAAATTCGGCACCTTAGCACCGGCATTTACGGCTGGTTTTGGCAAAAAAATGGCGGCCGCCTCGCTTCTGCAGACTTCTGGTGCGGTCCGCGGTGGACGCCATTTTGGGCAGGTTGGCAGCGTAGCCATTGCCTGCGTGCAGTGGAAGAATGCAAATGAGGCAGTTCGTGGGACGTCACCACTCCACTGTACGGCCTTTCCTAAGCACGCACAACTGAACATGTGTTCATCTGCATGATGGATCCCCCACCAGTGCTACTTAAAGGGGCATATGCAACTTTGAGGTAAGTTGCTTTTGGACTGGTTCCTGTACAGTTTATTTGAGTAGTGGCTTGGTGTAAGACATTTAAAAAGTTATTAAAGTGTGCAGGGAGTGCTGTTCGATGTTTGCAAGGCACTGGGTCTTAATGGAAGGCCTCTGAGAACACCACTTGCTCCCAGTCCTGGGGCTCTAGTTGCTGTCCCCCTTGGGCTGCAGCATGACATGGAGATGGAGCAGAGGTAGCAAAGGGGATAAGCTCTTCACAGAGGAAGGAGGAGGAGGGCTCTCATAGAAACATAGAAGATAGGAGCAGGAGTAGGCCATTTGGCCCCTCGAGCCTGTTCCGCCATTTAATGAGATCATGGCTGATCATCCAAATTCAGTACCCTGTCCCTGCTTTCTCCTCATATCCCTTGATCCCTTTAGCCTTAAGAAATATATCTAACTCCTTCTTGAATATATTTAATGAATTGGCCTCAACTGCCTTCTGTGGTAGAGAATTCCACAGGTTCACCACTCTCTGGGTGAAGAAATTCCTCCTCATCTCAGTTCTAAATGGCTTACCCCTTATCCTTAGACTGTGACCCCTGGTTCTGGACTCCCCCGCCATCGGGAACATCCTTCCTGCATCTAGTCTGTCTAGTCCTGTTAGAATTTTATAAGTTTCAATGAGATCCCCTCTCATTCTTCTAAACTCTAGCGAATACAAGCCCAATCGACCCAATCTCTCTTCATACGTCATTCCTGCCATAGAAACATAGAAACATAGAAACATAGAAACATAGAAACATAGAAACATAGAATCTAGGAGCAGGAGTAGGCCATTCGGCCCGTCGAGCCTGCTCCACCATTCAATACGATCATGGCTGATCATCCAAATCCAGTACCCTGTCCCTGCTTTAATCCCCACAGCACACACATCCCCCGCAACCCCACGCATTTAATTCCCCCTAACATATCCCATCCTATCCCCATAACCCCACATATTTAATCCCCCCCTAACACTAAGGGTCAATTTATCATAGCCAAATCAACCTAACCCGCACATTTTTGGACTGTGGGAGGAAACCGGAGCACCCGGAGGAAACCCACGCAGACACGGGGAGAATGCCATCCCAGGTATCAGTCTGGTGAATCTTCGCTGCACTCCCTCCATGGCAAGAACATCCTTCTTCAGATAAGGCGACCAAAACTGCACACAATACTCAAGGTGTGGTCTCACCAAGGCCCTGTACAACTGCAGCATGACATCCTTGCTCCTGTACTCGAATCTTCTCGCTATGAAGGCCAACATACCATTTGCCTTCTTAACCGCCTGCTGCACCTGCATGCTTACCTTCAGTGACTGGTGCACAAGGACACCCAGGTCTTGTTGCACTTCCCCTTTTCCCAATCTATTGCCGTTCAGATAATAATCTGCTTTCCTGTTTTTGCCACCAAAGTGGACAACCTCGCATTTATCCACATTATACTGCATCTGCCATGCATCTGCCCAATCGCCCAACCTGTCCAAATCATACTGGAGTTTCTCTGCATCCTCCTCACAGCACACACGCCCACCCAGCTTTGTGTCGTCTGCAAACTTGCAGATATTACACCTAGTTCCCTCGTCTAGATCATTAATATATATTGTGAATAACTGGGGTCCCAGCACCGATCCCTGTGGTACCCCACTAGTCACTGCCTGCCACTTGGAAAAAGACCCGTTTATTCCAACTCTTTGCTTCCTGTCTGCCAACCAGTTCTCTATCCAAGTCAGTACCTTACCCCCAATCCCATGTGCTTTAACTTTGCATGCTCTCAGCAGGAAGCCTTACCCACCTAGGGTCTTCAGGGAGCATTTCTCCTACCTGCACCTAAGTCAGGAGCAGTGTGTTCATCGGCTCCGCTTCACCAAGGAGGTGGTCACAGAACTCTGCCACCTCCTGCAACCAGACCTGGAGTCTCAAGCGGGGCGAGGACGGCGCAGCCAGTGGCCCTCAAGGTGACCGTGGCCCTCAATTTCTTCGCCAACGGATCCTTCCAGGCTGGAACAGGTGACATAGCTAACATCTCACAAGTCGGCATCCATTGCTACATCCGGGAGGACACAGAGGCTCTGTACGCTAGGTGAGGTGGTTTCATTGTCTTCTCTCTAAACAGATAAGCAGGAGGACCATGCACGTGGCTTAGCCAGGATAGCAGACTTCCACATGGTGCAGGGCGCCATCGATGCACCATCGATTGCACACATGTGGCTTTGAAGGCGCAGCTTCTAACTGCTGAGATATACCGCAACCGCAAAGGTTTCCACTCGCTGAATGTGCAGTTGGTGTGCGACCATGCTCAGCACATCATGATGGTGAATGCCCAGTTTCCTGGCAGCAATCATGTTGCTTTTATTCTGCGCAAGTCTGCTGTTCCCTCAGTCTTTGAGCCACCAAGACAAACCAGAGGGTGGCTACTGGGCGACAAGGGCTATCCCTTGAGCACCTGGCTCATTACTCCGCTCCACAACCCAACCACACGTGGCCAGCATGCCTACAACAAGAGCCATGCTGCCACACGAAACATCATACAGCAGACCATTGGGGCGCTGAAGCAACGGTTCCACTGCCTGGACCACTCTGGAGGAGCCCTACAGTACTCCCTGGAGCGTGTGTCCCAATTCGTGGTGGTCTGCTGTATCCTCCGTAAACTGCCCTTGCCACTAGGGATATGGCTGCCAGCTCAGGAGCAGCAAGAAGAGGAGGAAGCGGAAGCGGAAGGAAGGAGACAACCCAGACAGTCCCTTTCTGGCCGGGATATCCGGGATCAAATTATCCGCCTTCGGTCCCAGTGAACACAACCCCAATTCCTCATTCAGCATTAATCCCAGACTTTATCTTCCCTCTGTTACTGACCATCACAGCGTCCTCTTGGCCGCAAAGCTGAAATAAAAGCCACCACAAAGCAAACAATCCAATCCAACTTTATACATCTATCCATCCAATATTACATCAAAAAGTCAACTAATCACTCTTGTACATTCCCTTAGTGCCCGGCTTCAGTGTGTCTTTGCCTGTCCTAGTGCTTCTACGAAGTGCTACCCCAATGGCTTGGCTGGTGGAAGGCTGCTGACTTTCAGTGGGGGAGACTGCAGATGGCCTTGCACGATGACCTCCAGCAGCTCTGGGCCTAAAAAGCCCAGCTATGGACTGCACCACCTTGGCATGGGCCGCAGCAGTCTGGGCTGTCTGGTTGACAGGCAACAGCAAGAGCATTGGCCGAGTGGAAGTAGTGGGAGGACGAATGCTGTCATCCTGAGTGAAGACAGCAGGTTCTTGCTCCACAGATCCATTGCCACTCCCCCGGGGCAGCGCCTCAGCAATCCTAGTAATCTGCTGGAGTACACCCTGCAAGCCCCTATAAACACTGGTAAACCCAGGCACGATGGCAGCAGTCTGTGCTTGCGTGGCAGCAAGCTGACCTTGCATGACTTCAGTCTGAGCTTCCATTGCGGCACTCAGACATTGGGCAGCTTCTGCTTGTGCTGCAATGGAAGCAGAGACTTCGGCCATCAGATGCGGCATGATGGGTCCACAAGTTCATTAGTGGATCTGTCCACCCCTTCCACGCTGGAAAGGATTGGCTCCAAGCTCTGCCCAAAAGCTCTGTGCAAGGTTGGAGCTGGACTCCTCCATGCTCCTTGACATTGCATTCAGGCTTTCTGGCAGGCCTACCAATGCATCAAGCATTTTTTTGTGCATACCCATCAGCGTTCTTCTGTAGGCAGCTCCATCGAAGTCTTCATCTGAGTCCTGTACATTAGAACTTGTGTGCGACCTCGCCCTCCAGGGAATTGGCAGCAGCCCACTCATGCCCGGTGTCTCACCATGTGCAGATCCCGCGTCCAACCTATCCTCTAAAGTGCATGGAGTGTTAGTATCTGAGCTGGGAGTGTGAAATCGAGAGATGGTGCTTCTTCCTCCACTACTAGTACTACTACTACTACTGCTACGGCTGGCTGGGCAGGCTGGATTTCTTGTGTGTCTGAAATGAGAAAGGCACAAGGGTAGGGTTGTGGTGAGGGTAGGGTGAGAAAGCAAGAGGTGCATGCTTACAGATGTGCAGCTTGTAAATCAGAAGAAATTGTGGGATGTGAGAAGGAGGATCATGTATGAGGATACGGGCATCTTGTATTCTTTCCGCCCCGCCGCTGGCCACGGGCTCAGCCATGCCCCTGCCAAGAATGGCCAGCACCGTCTCCTCCACGGGAGTGAGGTCATGCAGGTGAGCCTGTCACCCACCGGTTTAGTTCTGCTTTTCCTGCAAGAGAAAGGAAAGTGTGTCACCGAGTGTGGTGTAATGTGTTTGGGTGATGTATCTGCCATGGTTGAATAATTAACAGTGTGTGCAAGCTGTGGCTTGTGGGCATGAGGCTTTCAGCAGTGGTAAGTGTTTGTGGGTGAGGTGAAGCTATGAATGTGAGGTGTGAGTCATGTTTGGTTGACATTGTTGGTAGGTGAATGATTGGGGGTCCTGCATTGAGCAGTGTGTGAGGCTAGTGGTGCAGTTGGTAGGAGACAGCTTTTGAAGAAGCATTCACTGACCTTGACCACTCGTCTGAAGTCATTAAACTTCTTTCAGCACTGGAACCACGTCCTTGGCGTGACACTGCTGGCAGTGACCACCTCGGGGATCCCATATCCTTCTTACAGTGTTTCTGAGCAAGGTTTGAGGGGAACACACAGTGACTATGGGACTACACCCAAATGCCTTTTGGAGGGGAGAAAACTGACTGAAAAATGAGGAGGTTAAAAACTTGGGACCTTTCAGCGAGCATGAGGCAGTTCCATACAGGGTGGTGCTCTTACTAACAGAGCATCAGGAGGCCCCCTCCAACCTTTGTAAACAAAGATTAAGACATCTTCACATGGCGGCACTAAAAAGGAAAGTAGGGTAAGGGGAAGGGGAGGAAGGACCGGGTTTAGGGTGAGAGGGCCAATGGCCTCTCACCAACTGCCCTTGGGTGTAGCGAGTGGGGGTGGAGGGGGGAGTAGATGGAGGATTAAGGGCGAGGTGTGTGACAGCTGAGCGAGTGGGAGGGGAGGATATAGGGGTTGAGCAGATAGGTCAAAGGGGAAGAGGTAGAGGTAGTAATGGAAGTGGAGGGGTGGTAGGAAGGGGAGGAGGCTGTTGGGCATAATTGTAGCAAAGGTCAGATTGGTTGAAACCATCATCCTTTCAGAAAGAGGAGGAAGATCTGAGGAACCCCTTTAAAAATGTCCTGGCTTTATAAGGGTTAACCATTGCTTTGCATAGTGTAATCAACCCTGCATTTTGTTCCAGTTCCTCTTTTACTTTTTTAGCCTGATGTAGGGGTTAACGCTGAGGTCAAGAATTGCTCAGAGAAGATGGTTTTTGCCTTTTTAAGCCAAGTAGGGAGCAGATCTAACTTCACATTACGAAATACTAGGAAGTGTGCTTTGCCTGAGTAAACTGCAGCATACTTTCCATACTTTTCCTTTTATGGTAAAATGATGTCAAGCAGCAACAAGGAGTGCTCCACGCCCCAGCCACTGTATGGAGTGAATCATGCTTTTATACTTTTAAAGCTATACTGCCTACTAGAAATGAAGTCAGTGTAAACAAATCCAGGCATGCCAATGGTATTAACAAACCCAGGAACATGGTCAGCATTAACAAACACAGGCACACTGACAGTGTTAGAAAACCCAGGCACACTGACAGTGTTAGAAAACCCACCATTATCTAATACACTCTTGCCACACATATATTTATATGCAACTAGTATGAACACAGTCTTTGGTTAATTAAAAACTGATGTTACACTAACCTGTTTGCTTATTAAAAGGTTATGCAACAGTAATTTGATATATAAAGGATCACTACATAAGGAAATCCTCCTACCTTATACTGCCCCCATCTTCATTCCCTCAACCCAAGGGGTGCGAACTTGCGCATATCTGATGCACAACTGGCTTAGCCATCCACTGTCAGACCTGGTTGGACCGCAACAAGCTCTACCAGGCCTCACTCTCCTCTGTCAGAACTGTTCACTACTCTAAGATCATCCTAGATAATCCCCGGCGTCCTTTCTGCACTATTATCAGTCCTTTAAACCCATCTCTCCTGTACCCTCCACCCTCAACTCTAAGCTCCCCTCACTTGTTGTTATCGAATTCTTGGTTACCAAGATAGAGACTATCCATTCAGCTGCCTCTGCTGCTCCCCCCCACCGCCCCATTCCAGGCCCACCAAGTCAAACTTCACCCAGCTCCCCCCCACCCCCCCCCCACACACACACACACACACCTGAGCCCTGAATGTCTTTCTCTCCCATCTAACCCATGCCTTCTCCAAGTTCATACTGCTCCCTGACCCTATTCTCACTAAATGGCTGACCACCCAACTTCCCTTTCTTGCCAGTATGCTAGCTGGCATTGTAAATGGTTCCCTCTGAGCTCCACAAAGAACATTTGGGCTGCTGCCACTCCAGACATCCCCCTTCTACCTGTGAAATGGCCCCAACCATTGCTGCTGCTCACCTGACTGCCAGCCTGGCGGTACCTGGGCCGCCCTATTTTCGCAGGCCCATAGCTGCCTCTGGACGCTCATTTTGGGCAGGTAGCTGGACAGCGGGTAATTAACGAGGCCTGGCCATTAAAATAGACCGGGACTCACACTGCTGCTCCCAGGTGGGCAGCCCACACGTCCTAGAGGCTTCCCACCATGGAGTTAAAATTCCCCTTAAGTCTCTGCTATGTATAGACTAGGCCAACAATTCCTGACATGGCTCGGGGAGGGCAGAACTTTTGTCCACCCAAAACATGGTCCATGATGTCAGAGGAAATAGTGTCATGATGTGAGCGATGCTGGCAAGGTTGCATTTATTGCCCATCCCTAGTTGTCCTGAGAAGGTGATGGTGGACCTTCTCCTCGAACTGCTGAAGTCCTTGTGATGGTACTCCCACAGTGGTGTTATGTAGGGAATTCTAGGATATTTTCCCAACAATAATGAAGGAACGGGGTGGGGAGAAGGGGGTGGGGGAAGGATTTCAGCTTGACCTCCTTACTGCCTAGCAACCTGGGATGAAATTAGCATACAGGTCGCTGAAGTGAGGTCCATGTGGGGGTCTAGCCTGTACAACCCTACAAACGCTGGCAGCAAAAGTAATTCAGTACAAAGTTTGAACACTTAGCTGGTGGTTTTTCCTGCCCTCTCCACGGTGAGCAGCCAAGCTGCACCCATAAGTGGTGTAGGGGCCCGTCTAAAATATGTAAAGTGGATGAGCCCGCTCTGGCCGGATACACCAGATTTATGATTTTGTGAAACGGAAAAAACCCTTAAGTGTCCAAAATTGCTTGCATGGGTATATATACAGTAACATGTACAAACAGATGAGTATCATCAGACATTCAGCAGGCACTTAATGTCAGACTGTCAGATCTCAGTTAACTCACAGCTATATTCACAGAATCTTCTGTAACTAAAGCAAGCAAGTAAGTAAAACAAGTTTTAGTAGAAGAATTAATATATCCCATCAACTGAAGTCAACAGCAACCCCAAAGCACAACTTACTACAAAACCTCCCACTCCATTTTTTTGAGACTGTGAAATGTCTATTTTTCCCAAGTTCCATATAAGGAATGCACTTATTGTGGTCCAAAGGGTGTCTGGGTGACCTTTTCCCAGGCTCCTTCCTGACCATGAGGTTTTGACCCTGACCCATTGATAGTTATCTCTCTCATTTTTATTTCCCCTGTGGGATCTAAGCAGTGTCCATGCTACCCAACCTCCATTTTGTCATAGATTTAAACTTCCACTTTAAATCATTCTGGTTGTCACAAAATACCTCGAAAGAATTTCCAATCCAATCTGACCACCTGAGCTACTTTTTAAAAAAACATTATTCATTTTTGTTTTCTTCACTCTTTTTTTTCTTCCTATCCCCTCCTCTTGTGAAGGACTGACAACTTGTGGGGTATTGTTCCAAAGGTGCCTGGCACCGTTCGCCCAAACAGTCCAAAATAGGGCATCACAGCCAATCCTGATCCTGTCTTCACCCACTATTTACCCATTAAACCATTAGGGATTTTCCAATATAGCATTAACAAACTGAGGGTGGATATTCCTGTGATGAAGATTGGCAGCTAGACGGTCCCAATTCCATTGGACTATCCTGAGGGAGGGTGGGGTGCTGCAACTTTTTTATGTGACGCTATCTGGAAGTCTTTGACCTGCCCCTGGGACTCCCATAGAGCTTCAGCGATCTATCTCCCCCACACTTCCCTTTTCTGACTTTTGAAACTGAGTACTGGGCATTCACTGGGGGAGGGGCACATGGAAGATTAAATTCAACTCAGAAAAGTGTGAGGTGATACATTTTGGTAGGAATAATGAGAGACAAAGTAAGCTAAATGGTACAATTTTAAAGGGGTGTAACAAGAGACAGACTTGGAGGTGTTTGTGCAAAAATCTTTGAAGGTGGCAGGACAGGTTAACAAAGCAGTTAATAAAGCATCTGGGATCCTGGGCTTTATAAATAGAGGCATAGAGTACAGAAGCCAGGAAGCTATGCTAATCCTATATAAAACACTAGTTCAGGCCCCTCTCTGGAGAATTGTGTCCAATTCTGGGCACCACACTTTAGGAAGGACGTGAAGGCTTTGGAGATGGTACAGAAGAGATTTACTCGAATGGTTCCAGGGATGAGGTTTCACAGTTACGTGGATAGACTAGAGAAGCTGAGTTTGTTCTCCTTTAAAGCAGAGAAGGCTAAGAGAGATTTGACAGAGGTGTTTAAAATCATGCAGGGTTTAGATAGTAAATAAAGAGAAACTTTTTCCAATGGCTGAAGGATCGATAACGAGAGGGCACATGTTTAAGGTGACTGGCAAGAGAACCAGAGGTGACATGAGGAAAAAGATTTTTACACAACGAGTGGTTCAGATTGGGAACACACTGCCTTATAGGGTGATGGAAATAGATTCAATAGTAGCCTTTAAAAGGGAATCGGATAAATACTTGAAGAAGAAATTGCTTGGATATGGGGAAAGAGCGGGGGAGTGGGACTAACTATTTTGCTCTTCGAAAGAGCCAGCACAGACTCTGGGCCAAATGGCCTCCTTCTGTGCTGTACTATTCTATTAGTCTAAGTATTACACAAAAGTGTAACAGGAAATTGTAAGAGTAATTGTGTGTTATAGTTACAGGAAGTGCCTGCTATGCACAAGACTTTTAATATATAGAACAGATAGAACCATCTCTGGCAGAAGTTCTGTAATGTGCTGATCTTATTAACGCTCAGGCAGAGTCCATAGCACTGCTGGCAATAGACAAAGAACTGCACAAAAAGAACATAATTCGTACTAGATAGCACTTTGGTGTATCTGGAAAAATCTGGGCTGTTATTTTTTTTAATGTTTTGGCAGGGTAATTACCAAACTATGCCAGGAATAATCTTTTAAGATACATATACAAATTTGAAAAGTGCTGGTTAGAAAGAGTATGGCCTGGCGGAAATGAAAATGGTGGTGACACAATCTGTGATGTTCAATAATCTGTAGCATAAACCATTTTCTCTCTAGTTCCATACTTTTGACTGTGTATTTTTGGCGCGAGTTGGCTAGGATGGATTGGGGAACGTTACTTAAAGGGTTGACGGTGGATATGCAATGACAAACATTTAAAGATTGCATGGATGAACTACAGAATTTTTTCATCCCTGTTTGGCATAAGAATAAAACAAAAAAGGTGACTCAACCGTGGCTAACAAGGGACATTAGGGATAGCATAAGATCCAAGGAGAGGACATATAAATTGGCCAGAAAAAGCAGCAAACCTGAGGATTGGGAGCAGTTTAGGATTCAGCAAAGGAGGACAAAGGGATTAATTAAGAGGGGGAAAATAGAGTACGAGAGTAAGCTTGCAGGGAACATAAAAACTGACTGTAAAAGCTTCTATAGATATGTGAAGAGAAAAAGATTGATGAAGTCAAGCGTAGGTCCCTTGCAGTCAGAATCAGGGGAATTTATAATGGGGAACAAAGAAATGGCAGACCAATTAAATACATACTTTGGTTCTGTCTTCACAAAGGAGGACACAAATAACCTCCCAGAGGTGTTGGGGAACATAGGGTCTAATGAGAGGGAGGAACTGAATGAAATCAATATTTGTAGAGAAATGGTGTTGGGGAAATTGACGGGATTGAAGGCTAATAAATCCCCAGGGCCTGATAATCTACATCCTAGGGTACTTAAGGAAGTGGCCCTAGAAATAGTAGATGCATTGCTGGTCATCTTCCAAAATTCTATAGACTCTGGAACAGTTCCCATGGATTGGAGGGTAGCTAATGTAACCCCACTATTTAAAAAAGGTGGTAGAGAGAAAACGGGGAATTATAGACCTGACATCGGTAGTGGGGAAAATGCTAGAGTCCATTATAAAAGATGTAATAGCAGAGCACTTGGAAAACAGTGACAGGATCGGACAAAGTCAACATGGATTTACAAAAGGTAAATCGTGCTTGACTAATCTACTGGAATTTTTTGAGGATGTAACTGGTAGAATAGATAAGGGAGAACCAGTGGATGGTGTATTTGGACTTTCAGAAGGCTTTCGATAAGGTCCCGCATAAGAGATTAACATGCAAAGTTAAAGCACATGAGATTGAGGGTAAGGTACTGACTTGGATAGAGAACTGGTTGGCAGACAGGAAGCAAAGAGTTGGAATAAACGGGTCTTTTTCCGAGTGGCAGGCAGTGACTAGTGGGGTACCGAAGGGATCGGTGCTCGGACCCCAGCTATTCACAATATATATTAATGATCTAGACGAGGGAACTAGATGTAATATCTCCAAGTTTGCAGATGACACAAAGCTGGGTGGGCGTGTGTGCTGTGAGGAGGATGTAGAGAAACTCCAGTATTACTTGGACAGGTTGGGTGATTGGGCAGATGCATGGCAGATGTAGTATAATGTGGATAAATGCGAGGTTATCCACTTTGGTGGCAAAAACAGGAAGGCAGATTATTATCTGAACGGCAATAGATTGGGAAAAGGGGAAGTGCAACGAGACCTGGGTGTCCTTGTTCACCAGTCGCTGAAGGTAAGCATGCAGGTGCAGCAGGCGGTTAAGAAGGCAAATGGTATGTTGGCCTTCATAGCGAGAGGATTCAAGTACAGGAGCAAGGATGTCTTGCTGCAGTTGTACTTGGTGAGACCACACCTTGAGTATTGTGTGCAGTTTTGGTCGCCTTTCCTGAGGAAGGATGTTCTTGCCATGGAAGGAGTGCAGCGAAGATTCACCAGACTGATACCTGGGACGGCAGGAATGACGTATGAAGAGAGATTGGGTCGATTGGCCTTGTATTCGCTAGAGTTTAGAAGAATGAGAGGGGATCTCATTGAAACTTATAAAATTCTAACAGGACTAGACAGACTCGATGCAGGAAGGATGTTACCGATGGCGGGGGAGTCCAGCACCAGGGGTCACAGTCTAAGGATAAGGGGTAAGCCATTTAGGACTGAGATGAGGAGGGATTTCTTCACCCAGAGAGTGGTGAACCTGTGGAATTCTCTACCACAGAAGGCAATTGAGGCCAATTCATTAAATATATTCAAGAAGGAGTTAGATATATTTTTTAAGGCTAAAGGGATCAAGGGATATGGGGAGAAGGCAGGGGCAGGGTACTGAATTTGGATGATCAGCCATGATCTCATTAAATGGCGGAACAGGCTTGAGGGGCTGAATGGCCTACTGCTGCTCCTATCTTCTATGTTTCGATGTATCTAATTTATGGAGATTAAATCTGTCAAATTCAGCAACAGCTTGCATTTATGTAGTGCCTTTAATGTAGAAATGCCCCATGGCACTCCACAGAGGCAAAAGCAGTAGCAGCAGAATTAGGGAGATGAAAGAAGACATGGCCAAAAGGGTAGTTTTTGAGGAGGCTTCTGAACTTGGGGAGAGAGAAGAGTCAAGATAAATGAGTTTAGTTAGAAAGCTACAACGTGTATGGCCAGGAGAGCTGAAAGCTCTGCCATTAATGTGGAACTGAGAAGGGAAGGGCTGCAAAGGAAACCAATGAAGGAGAGTCAATTAAGATTGATAAGGACAGGATTTACTATAAGATAGGATGCAGGTGGCAGAGTTTTGGATGAGTTGAAGTTTGTGTTGGGTGGAGCATGGAAGACAGCTGAGGATAGTATTGGAGAAATCAAGCCTGAGGTGTTGAAGGTGTCAATGAGATTTCAGTGGCGGTAGCGATGAGCTAAGGGCAGAGACATACCATTTTGTAGAAGTAGAAATCGGCAGTCTTGGTGATGGATAGGATATGGGTCTTGAAACTCAGCTCAGGGTGTAGCAGGGTGCTGAGATTATGCATCATTGGGGGAGGGGGGTGGCGGGCTCAGCCTGATTAGGCAGCCAGGGTGGCGATGAAGTTGAGGTCTAGGATGGAGTGGTTTCGGCTGCACCTGAAGAAGAAGCCCAACCCTGCTCCCACCTGCTTGCCTAGTCAAGTACAAACTAACCCCTTCCTCCGTTCCTGTCTGCCCCATATCAATTTCAACCCTTTCCCCTCCACCTGCTTAATGTCCACTTCAAATCACTTCCTGTCCACTTCAAATCACTTCCTGTCCACTTCAAATCACTTCCTGTCCACTCAAATCACTTCCTGTCCACTCAAATCCTTTCTCTGCCTGTTTCTACCTTTTTTCTTGCTCTTTCTCTGATAGGGAGATGAGTATCCTGACATCTTGAGCAACAGTGAAAGACAAGGAACTGCTTCACAGCAGTCCCCATCTCTTATTAAAAGTAGGCATCATTGGAAGTAGCAGTTATGAGGAAGGGAAAGGCAGTAGTGGCTATTAATTTAGTTACAATGACTAACTTTTGTGTAGGTTTTAATCTCAATAAGGAATATTACTACAAGTACTGAAGCAACAACCTAAACTATCGTTAAATTCAGTGAGTCATCATCTATAAACATGAATCATTTCCTCTTGCGTTGTGTGCCAGACTTCCATTTACTGATATGTTTCCCAGCAGAGTATCAAAGAGTGACATATCGCTCCCTGTCTTGACAATCTCTCCAGTGCACAAGCTGTTCATTCTATTATCATTCCTGCACATAACATTCTTTGAAGCACAATGAAAACTTTATAAGAGCATTTAACCTGCACCCTCACCTGCCCTGTCTAATGACAGTTAAGATCGTATCCATTTTGTCCCATTTGATCACAGCATTTGTTGATAGGCTATTCAATGAGAGACACACACACACACACACACACACACACTTTCTAGCAAGGCCCCTGGATACTGGTCTGGATTGGGGAGCCTCCCAAACCCAAAGGCACCGGATGCCTTCAGGAGATAAAATTAGCATGGGGAGTAGAAGGGTGGAACTTCTCTGCTCATGCTACTTAACATGAAAGTCTGTAGAACCAGACATAGCATCTCTTAATGTCTCTACTTACCATAGACCACCCCTTTTGTTCTTTTATTCCTTCCCCCAGCCTCCCACTTGCTTTTTTATCTGTTTCATTTCCTGCTTTTTTCTCAGTTGTGACGAAGGGTTTTCGACCTGAAACGTTAACTCTGTTTCTCTCTCCGCGGATGTTGCCCGGCCTGCTGAGTTTTTCCAGCGTTTTCTGTTGTTGTTTCAATTTTCCAGCATCCGCAGTATTTTGCTATCGTAGTAATGTCGTTTATGGGTTCAGAAGGGTGTATTGTGAAGTATCTCCAAGCTGCTAGATATGCAGCTCACGCAGAAGCAAGGATGCAGTTCCACAGTGTGGCTGAATGAAACACTGTCTCACGATAAATAACCAGCCATAAGATGAGAATCTCAGGCTCCCACCCTTTCCACCTTGACCCAGTTAAGCTGGTCTGGAATTTCCATTGTTTTCAATGGCATGCTGCAAATGTCAGTACTGTTGAATCCTGATTAATACCCAATGACTTGGCCAACAGACTGTACGATTGAATTAGTGGAAGCTGCTTACAAAAAGGTAACCAATTTATACCTCAGCCCATTTAATCAGTCTACAGCTGCCAAATCTGCACTAATGCCAGGGGAAGATTTCCCCTATGCACTATGAATAGTGAGATATTAAATCTATTGATATAGAATATATTTATGATTTTGCTGCAAATAAGCAGAGAGGAAATCATCCCCTGCTATCAGTGCACTGCACCCACAGCATGTGTGGAGCGGAGAGCTTACAACACTCACTCACCCCACTGGGGAGTAGGTAGGAATGGCAAACAGCTCCATGCACTTGCAAAGTGCTGCATACCACTCTCTGAATCTAGTTAGTTTTTATTGTACATTAGCTCTTTGCGCTCTCAACGATTTTCTCCCTCCCTTTCTCTTATTCAGGCATTGAATCTCTGTTGGAATAAAGTTCTGTGAAAAATAGGCACCCTCCAGTACTATACCCAAGTGGTCATTACTCACATGTAAGCCTTGACCGTGATTGGCGCTCAGCTACTCAACCCCAGGGAACTTCACAACTGAGTCTGAGCCCATGCTCACTTGACATACTCACTTTCGCCAATGGTTGCAAATTAGGTGTGGGAAGCCTGGTTGCTTTCCAACTCCACCAAACTTTTGTCACCTCCAGGTACCTTTGCCATTGATTTCATCCCCCTCCCAGGCCACTGTTTTAGACTGAACCAGACTGTTGCAACCTTGGTATCCTATTGGACCCCAAGCTGAGCTTCCACCCCCATATCCAGTCTATCAAAGTGACCGTCTCCATAAGATTGCCTACCTCCGCCAGAACCTCAGTCCATGCTGCTCAAACTTGCATCCATGCCTTTGTTACTTCCAGATTTGATTACCCTAATGCTCTCCTGACCAGCCTCCCATCCTCCTCCTTCAGCTCATCCAAAACTCTTGCTCATATCCTATCCCGCAGCAAAACCCACTTATCCATTGCCTCTGTCCTCTCTGACCTATATTTTCTCCTGGTCCCCCAATACGTCCAATTTAAAATTCTCATCCTTTTATTTGAATCCCTTCATGGCCTTGTGCTCTCTATCGCTGTAACCTCTTGCAGCCTTACAACCCCCCGCCCCCACCCCTAACTCCTCTGACTCTGACCTCTTGTGGAACCCTCTGGCTCTTCACCCCACCATTGGTAGCTTTGTCTTCAGCTATCCACGTGCCATGCTCTGAAATTACCTCCCCAGACCCCAGCGCCTGTCCACCTCCCTCTCATCCTTTAAGAACCTCCTTAAATTCCATCTCTTTGACCAAGATTTGGTGATGCCAATTAATATCTCCTTCTTTGGCTCAGGGTCTATTTTTTAAATTATGCCTTGCCTCTGTGAACCACCTTGGGATAGTTTTCCACAATGTTAAAGGCACTGCAGAAGTCTAAGGTGATGTTGCTGTTGTTGTAAATGCACTGAGCCATCAGGGAATAACACTTGTTTTAATTGAAAGGCTTACCACCAGGATTGTAAAGCAATAAAACAAAACCAAAGAAAGTAAGATTAAAAATGGCCTTTACACTAATGGTAGGAGCTATTTCTTGAAAGTCACTTACATTGATGTCAGCCTCCATGAGCAGTTTTATTTTATGTTTCTGACACTGGTACAGAAATCTGATTCTGACATTAACACCTAAAGTGCGGAATAAAAATAGAATATCAAATGCAAAGTTTTGTGAGATGTTGGGAGTGTGAAAAATTATGGACTTATACAGAATCACAAAATAAATGGATAGGAGAAATTGGGAAGTGGTTTTGTCTGTGGAGTTCAATGCTTGGATCAGGTATGCATTATTCTGGAGGCAGTGGTACTTAATGGGTTAATTCAGTCCAGTACCCTCTATCCGAGCAGCAAATTTACAGATTTGCAGTTTCTTCAGTGTCAAATGTAATAATAGTTTACAGATTGGCCATTCATCATGACATTTCTGCAGCTACCAATTAGCTCAATCATACCCTCTCCTCCACCTTTGATGCCCTTGTCCGCATTAAAACCATTACTCTCTCTCACCCTAGTCATTCCCCCTGGTATAGCCCTGATCTCCGCTCCCTTACGTCCAAGGGATGCAGACTTGAGATCTATGACGGACAATTGGCTTAACCATCCATCGCCAGATCTGGTTGGACCAGATAAAGTACTATTGGGTCCTGCTCTCCTTTGCCAAAACTGTTCACTATTCAAAGGTCATCCTGGAATGCAAAGATAATCCCCGGCTTTTTTCCACCACAAACCGTCTTCTTAAACCACCCTCTCGTCCCTGCTCCGCCCTCACCTCCAATAACAAGTGCGAGGAGCTCATGGACTTTTTGTCACAAAGATTGAGATTGAGGCAGCTGCCTCTGCCACTTCCCTCCCTTCCCCTAGCCCCCTGGGCCAAATTTCCCCGAATGTTCCCTGCTGCTCCAGCCCTGAACTTCCTCTAGATTCTATCCCATCTCCCAATGTCCTCTCTCCGAGCTCATCATGTCCATGAGACCCACCTCCTGCTCCCTCAACCCTATTCCTACCAAACTGTTGGCCACCCAGCTTCCCTTCCTAGCCCCCATGTTAGCTGATGTTGTTAACAGTTTCCTCTCCTCAGGTACTGTCCCTCTCCCCTTCAAATATGCCAACATCACCCCTCTCCTCAAAAACCCCTCTGTTCTTGCAAACTAATGCTTGATCTCCAACCACCCTTTCCTCTCCAAAGTCCTTGATCATGTTGTCACCTCCCAAATCCGTGCTCATATTTCCTGCAATTCCATGTTCGATTCCTTCCAATCAGGTTTCTGCCCTGGCCACAGTACTGAAACGGCCCTTATCAAAGTCACAAATAACATTCTATGTGACTGTGACCATGGTAAACTATCCCTCCTCATCCTTCTCAACTTATCTGCAGGCTTCGACACAGTTGATCACACCATCCCCTCCAACACCTCTCCTCCATCATCCACCTGGGTGGAACTGCACTTGCTTGGTTCCATTCTTATCTTTCGAATCTAAGCCAGAGAATCACCTGCAATGGCTTCTCTTCCCATTACCTCTGGAGTCTCCCAAGGGTCTATCTTTGGCCCCCTTCTATTTCTCATCTACATGCTGCCCCTCGGTGACATCATCCAAAAGCACAACGTCAGGTTCCACATGTACGCTGACGACACTCAGCTCTACCGCACCATCTCTCTTGACCCCTCCACTGTCTCTGATTTGTCACCCTGCCTGTCCGACATCCAGTATTGGATGAGCAGAAATTTCCTCCAACTAAATATTGTGAAGACTGAAGCCCTTGGCCCGGAATTTGCGGTTGGAGGTGTACCTCCGGAGTACACCTCCGGCCTGCTAAAAATATACGCACTTACCTTCAGGTTCCCAGGCTGCGGAGAATTCAGGTCCTGGGCCTGCAGGCGTATGCCTGTGTAAAGGTCCACAGATTCCAGGGACGCAGGTAGTTGGGAAGCGCCCCTTGGGATCACGTGAGCCAGGTCGTCCAATCAGAAAGGGGATTCCATTTATGAACAGAATCTCCATAAGCATATTAGGAATCCCCCAAATAATTAAATAATTTAGACAACTGCAATAAAAATAAATGTTCTCATTTTCAAATGTAATTAAAAGTCCCTTCAATAAAGCAAATACGATAAAAATGTAATTTTTTGAAAAATAATTTTAAACATTTTAATCTGGGCCAAAATTTGCATTAAATAATTTAAAGTGTTTGTGCATAATTTTTTATTTTTATATTTTTTATTTAAGATTGATATTAACCCTTACGTTGGTGAAAGCAGGCCCTATGCCTGCTTTTACCAGGCATAAGGGTTTTGTGGGCAGTAGTTGGGCAAATAGCCCAACTCTGCGCCAGTGAAAGTGATTTTACTTTTGGTGTGGTTGATCTGTCAAGACGAACCTTGACAGATTGTAAGTTCGGGATTTCGCGCATGCATGTGGCTGCGGAACCCGGAACCACAAATTCCAGGCCCTTGTCTTTGGTTCCCACCACAAACTCCGTTCCCTGGCCAATGATTCCATTACACTCCCTGGCAACTGTCTGAAGCTGAGCCAGACCTTTCGCAACCTTGGTGTGTTTGACCCTGAGATGAGCTTCCGACCATATATCTTCTCCATCACTAAGATTGCCTACTTCCACCTCCGTAGCATCGCCTGACTCCGACCCTGCCTTAGCTCATTTGCTGCTGAAACCCTCATCCATGCCTTTGTTACCTCAGGACTTGACTATTCCAATGCTCTCCTGGCCAGCCTCCCACCTTCTACCCTACATAAACTTGTGCTCATCCAAAACTCTGCTGCCCGTATCTTAACTCGTTCCAAGTCCCGTTCACCCATCTTCTTCTTCTTCTTAGGCAGTCCCTCGGAACCGAGGATGACTTGCTTCCACATTAAAAATGAGTTCGCAGGTGACTGATGAGTCCAATGCGGGACCTACAGTCTCTGTCACAGGTGGGGCAGACGGTGGTTGAAGGGGCGGGTGGGTGAGGTGCTTGGGTTGACGTGCATTCCTTGCGCTGCCTGCGCTTGGCTTCCGCTTGCTCCCAGCGAAGAGACTCGAGGTGTTCGGCGCCTTCCCGGATGCTTCTCCTCCACTTTGTGCAGTCTTGGGCCAGGGATTCCCAGGTGTCGGTGGGGATCTTACACTTTTTCAAGGAGGCTTTGAGGGTGTCCTTGAAGCATTTCCTCTGCCCACCTGGGGCTCTCTTGCCGTGCCGGAGCTCCGAGTAGAGCACTTGTTTTGGGAGTCTCGTATCGGGCATACGGACAATGTGACCCGTCCATCGGAGCTGATCGAGCGTGGTCAAAGCTTCGATGCTGGGGATGTTGGCCTGAGCGAGAACACTGACATTGGTGCGCCTATCCTGCCAATGGATTTGCAGGATCTTGCGGAGGCAGCATTGGTGGTACCTCTCCAGTGCTTTGAGGTGCCTGCTGTACATGGTCCATGTCTCTGCTGTACATGGTCCATCACCCCTGTGCTCGCTGACTTACATTAGCTTCCGGTCCAGCAACGCCTCAGTTTTAAAATTCTCATCCTTGTTTTCAAAACCCTCCATGGTCTCACCCCTCCTTCTCTCTCAAAACATCTCCAGCCCTACAAGCCTTTGAGATCTCTGCAATCCTCCAATTCTGGCATTTTGCGCATCCCCGATTTTAATCGCTCCTCCATTGGCGGCTGTGCTTTCAGCTGCCTTGTCCCTAAGCTCTGGAATTCCCTCCCTAAACCTCTCTCTCTCCTCCTTTAAAATGCTCCTTAAAACCTACCTCTTTGATCAAGCTTTTGATCATCTGTTCTGATATTTCCTTCTGTGGCTCGGTGTCAAATTTTGATTGATAACACTCTTGTGAAACGCCGTGGGACATTTTGCTATGCTAAAGGCGCTATATAAATGCATGTTGTTATTGCTGATTTGAACAGCTTGTACTATGACCTCTTCTTATTGCATATTATTGATAGGTGTAAATAGTGTTTATATTTGACTATATATATATATATATATATATATATATATATATTCCTCCCTCAACCAGTACGACAGAAAATAGTTTAACTTGTCATTCATCTCATTGCTACTTGAGATCTTGCTGCTGTGCTTACTTAAATGACAGCCGCAGCATTTCAAAATAACTCATTGCATGAAGCACATCAACATGTTTCTGAGATATGATGAGACAGTGCATAAATGTAAATCTTTCTTTCTTTATTGTTACCCAAAGTGATTATCTCAATAATACATCCTCACTTCCGGTCTCAGTATCTTCCTTTACCAGATGTGACATTTCCACTGGGACAGTGAAAAAATGTTGAATGTAAATGTTTGTTCTTCCCACACTAACCCCAGATATAATGCTATCAGTAATGCCAAATATACACATTCTTAGGTATTCCAGACGAGATAAAGATTTCATTGAAATATTTAGCTCATTAGTGTCTCAGGGTGCCTCCCTACATGAGGATGGTCTTAGCAATCACACCATGCTTTATTACAATTAGGAAGGCAAAGAGGAACTATGAAATTAAATTATCAAGGAACATAAAACAAAATAGTAAAATATTTTACAGGCAGATCCATAAAAAAGGAACATTGGGATGGGAATAGGGCCACTAAGAGATGGACAGGATAATACCACAGGTAGTGATAGAGAGTTGGCAGAAATATTAAATAATTACTTTGCCTCGGTATTAACCAGGGAGATAGAACAGGTGGACATGACATTGGATCATGGGATTAGTAATGAAATAACTGCATTTAAACTAAAAAGAGGAGATATATTAAATAAACTAAAGAGGAAAAAAACCCTGGTCCGGATGGATTACATCCGCGCATTTTAAAAGGATCTAGGGAAGAGATAGCAGAGGCATTACTACACATATTTAATAATTAATTAGAAAAAGGTATAATGTCAGAGGACAGGCTAACGTAATACATATATTTAAAAAGGGAGAAAGAACATGTCCAGGGAACTGTAACTAGAGGCCATCAATATAAGATAGTCACCAAGAAATCAAATAGGGAATTCAGAAGAAACTTCTTCACCCAAATCGTGGTGAGAATGTGGAACTCGCTACCACAGGGAGTGGTTGAGGCAAATAGTATAGATGCCTTTAAGGGGAGGCTAGACAAGCATATGAGGGAGAAGGGAATAGACGGTTATGCTGATAGATTTAGATGAGGAAAGACAGGAGGAGGCTCGAGTAGAGCATAAACGCTAGCATGGACTGGTTGGGCCGAATGGCCTGTTTCTGTGCCGTATATCCTATGTAATCCTATGTCAGTCTCACTGGGAGAGTAGCAGAATGCATTGGAATGCCAGTGAGCTGCATAAAAGAGGGGGATAAAATAGAAATAAGGAAAAAATGACTTTTATAAAAGACAGGAAAAAACTGCAATAAGCTGGTTATTTCTTCTCTGAAATGGTTCAGAGCTTTCCTGAATAACTCTGCTAGAAAGAAAGCTGCTGGTTTACATGGAACCATACCACAATATGAGTCAGTGCCTCTTCCTCCTCCTCCTCTATCTGCTACTACTACTACAACAACAATTTGCACTTATACAGCACCGTTAATGTAAAGATACACCCCAAGGTGTTTCACAAATAGGTGGAGGAAAACAACTAGCCAGGAAGAAGTAACTGAAAGCTTCATCAAAGAGATGGGTTTTGAGGAGTTTTTTTTTAAAGATGGAGAGAGAGATAAAGAGGCAGGGAGATTTACAGAGGGAGTTCCAAAGGGTAGAACCGAGGCAGCTGAAAGGTCTGCCAACAATGGTAGGGTGAAGGAAGGTAGATGTCGGAGGAACATAAAACCTGGTGTGGGAATAAAGTACAGCAAAACAGAAAAAACAATCCGACAGTTTATTTGATGGAACTTTTGTTCGAGACCCAATGGGACAGCAGTTTATCCACTGAGCCATACAAAGCAGGAGAATCCAAGGTTTGAGCCTGTGGCCGGGAATATCCTCTGTGCTGCTCTGACTCTGCTCTCACAACCTCGCCAGAAGTGTGGCAGAAACCTCATTTACTCGCTCATACATGGGATTCTGTCAGACTTCCGGCAGAGTTGCAGTGCCAGAGCAGGAGCAGCTCCAAGGAAATTCCCGGCCTTAGTCCTTTCTGAGCTCACTGATCTTAGCCAGAGTAGGAGTCGCGATGCTACAATTGACCTCAGCACTCCTGGGTTAAGGAGGGGAAATTCAGCCAGGGTTCCTGTTGCTGATCGCTAACCTGTAACCCCTGCCTAGCTGGTCTTCCAAGCTCCACCCTGAGCAAACTCCAACACAACCATGCGCTGCCCGCATCCTATGTCAAAGTTCTGCTCACCCATCAGCCCAGTCCGCACCGACCTTCACTGACTCCATATCCTCCAACGCATTTATTTTTAAAACATCCATCCACATTTACAAATCTCTCTGGCTCATTTAATCCTACCTCTACAAGGGAGTGTGGTAGTGTAGTGGTTATGGTATTGGACTAGCAATCCTCAGCACATGAGTTCACCTCTTACCAAGTATGAAATTGAATTCAATAAATGTGGTAATTTGTGGGTGAGCAACAGCATACCATTTGGAGTGGCCTAGCAAGCCACTTAGTTGGAAAAATAAAGGAATTGCAGGAAGGCAGCCCACCACCACCTTCTCAGGGCAAGTAGGAATAAACAACAACTTGCATTTATGTAGTGCCTTTAATGTAGAAAAAAAATCCAAAAGTACTTCACAGAGGCGCGATTAAAAATAAAAGTGGATTTGCCAGTGCTGTCCCTGTTCTGAGAGCAATAACCTTCCCCTGATTGCACCTTGTGCTCTTCTATGTCCTTCCTAGCAGAATGGGCAGAGAAGTGGCAGATGGAATTTAATACAGGGAAGTGTGAGGTGATGCATTTTGGCAGAAGGAACAGGGAGAGGCAATATACACTTAATGGCACAGTTTTCAAGAGTGTGCAGGGACAGAGGGACCTGGGAGTTAATGTGCATAGGTCCCTGAAGGTGGTGGGACATATTGAGAGAGTGGTTAGCAAAGCATATGGGATCTTGGGCTTCATAAATAGAGGTATTGAGTAAAAAAGTAGAGAAGTTATGCTGAACCTTTATAAAGCGCTGGTTATGCCACAACTGGAGTATTGCGTACAGTTCTGGTCACCACACTTTAGGAAGGATGTGAAGGCACTTGAGAGGGTGCAGAGGAGATTTACCGGAATGGTTCCGGGGATGGGGGATCTTAGCTACAAAGACAGGTTGGAAAAGCTGCGTTTGTTTTCATTAGAGCAAAGGAGGTTGAGGGGTGATTTGATAGAGGTGTACAAGATTATGACAGGTTTTGGATAGGCTAGACGGGGAAAAGCTGTTCCCACTGGTTGATGGTACAAGGACTAGGGGACACAGATTTAAGGTTTTGGGCAAGAGATACAGGGGGGATGTGATGAAAAACATTTTTACGCAGCGAATGGTGAGGACCTGGAACTCGCTGCCGACGGAAGTGGAGGTACTCAATGTTTTCAAGGGGAAACTGGATAGGCACTTGAGGGAAATAAACTTGCAGGGCTACGGGGATAGAGCGGGGGAATGGGACTGACTGGATTGCTCTACAGAGAGCCAGCACGGACTCGATGGGCCGAATGGGCTCCTTCTGTGCCGTTATGACTCCTCCCCCCACCTTTGCCATCATAGTTCTGCACTCTCCTATCCTTCTTGCTTCAACTTCATAAGCCTCTTCAAAACCTACCTTTTTAATCCCACATTTGCCTAACTTCCCCCTATGCCTCTGTACTGCTGGTCTGGCATCCAGTTTTGGATGAGTCATCATTTCCTTTAGCTAAACATTGGGAAAACTGAAACAGTTGTCTTTGGCTCCGCCCTAACCTTTGTACCCTCACTGCTGATCCATCCCACTCCCTGGTCACTGTCTTTGGCTGAAGCAGACTGTTTGCAACTTCAACATCCTTTTAGACCCCAAGCAGAGCTTCTGATCCCATATTTTCTCTGCGCACTTTCACCTATGTTACAACCACTCACTCTCTCTTCCTCTGACTCCACCCCCTTGTGTATCTCTCTTTCGCCCCACCACTGGCAGCTATGCTGCCTGGGTCCCATGTTCTGCAATTCTCTTTCAAAACCCCTCTGGCTCTCTACCCCCTTTAAGACCCTCGTTAAGAATCACCCTTTTGACCAGGCTTTTGGTTACCATCCTAATATCTTTCTTTAGCTCAGGATCCATATTTTCCTAACACCTCTGTGAATCACCCTGGGGCGTTTTTCTATATTAAAGGTGCTATATAAATGCAAGTTGTTTTTGTTTAACTTGGTGGTCCATGTTTTTTCTCAATATTTCAGATTGTTGGTGAACTCAAATTAAGTGAAACATGCATGGGAGGAACAGGTGACTTTGGACCTATGGTTCCCAAAGCTTTCCACTACTGGCAGGTTTTCCTCACTTCCGGTCTGGGTCTGTTGGTATTCTCTTCGAATTTCATTGAACACTTATTTTCAAAAAAAAATGTGAAAATGCAGCCCAATGTCACGGTGAAAAATTCGACTCCGTAGCACCTGATTTTTCAGCGCTACGGGTGCCGTTATCTGACAAAAATGGCGTCCGCGCTGCATGTGCATACTTCTGGTGCGTGCCGTGCCGGACGCCACCTTGGTGAGGGTGTTAGTGTCGGCGTGAGAGCGTGCGCCAGAAGTATGTAGAGTAGGCAGATTGTGATGTCAATCAGCGTGCAATGCTGATTTGACGCCAGCGCTGCCATTTCCGTCCTCAATGCTGGAGCTGACGCCCTGTGTTAACCTCGCACAGATGAACTTGTGTTCTGCAGTAGCAAGGACCCCCTACCAGCGATGAGTTGCTGATTCATTTCTACTGGCTCTATGTAAGTTTGTGGAAGTGTTTGGAGCTTTCCAGAGTTGTTTGAAGTTGGTGAGGTGACAGGGAGTGGTGCTGCAAGTGGAAAAGCTTTGGTTCTGACTTCAAGGGCTCTGGTCAGATCACTTGCTCCCAGTCATGGGTGCTCGAGTTGTCATCCCCTTTGGCCTGCAGCATGACAGGGAGATGGAGCAGAGGCAGCAAAGAAGACAAGCTGCTCGCAGAGGAAAGAGGAGGAGGGGGAGAAGGGCTCTCAGCAGGAGGCCTTACCCACCTAGAGTCTTCCGAGAGCAATTCTCTTACCTCAGCCTGAGCCAGGAGCCGTGTGTGAGGCATCTGTGCTTTATGAAGGAGGTGCTCACAAAACTCTGCTGCCTCTTGCAACCAGACCTGCAGCCTCACACCAGGGCAAGGACAGCGCTGTCAGTGGCTGTGAAGGTGACAATGGCCCTGAATTTCCTCACATCGGGATCTTTACAGGCTGGAGCAGGCGACATCTGTAACATCACCCAGTTTGTCGTAACAGACACTCTTTATGCCAGGAGAGGACACTTCATAGCTCTTCTCTCTGGTCAGAGAGAAGAGCAGAGTGTGCACGTTGATGCACACACGTGGATTTGCGGGCGCCACATCTAAATGCTGAGATGTACCACAACCCTAAAGGCTAACACTTGCTGAATGTGCAGTTGGTGTTTGACCATGCTCAGTCATTATGATGGTGAATGCCCAGTATCCTGGCAGCAGTCATGATGCTTTTATTCTGCGTAGTCTGCTGTTCCCTCAGTCTTTGAGCCACCAAGACAAACCAGAGGGTGACTACTGGGCGACAAGGGCTATCTGCTGACTACATGGCTCATGACTCCGCTCCACAACCCAACCACACGTGGCCTGCATGCGTACAATGAGAGCCATACTGCCACATGGAATCTGATAGAACAGACCATTGGTTCTCTACGTGGGAGTCCTCCCTTTATCTATTGGGGACTTGGCCTGGAGGGTGTTGCATGGGGCAGTCCCTTGCAATAAGGTTTTAAGTCGGTTCACGGACTCCCAGGCCACCTGCATTTTCTGTGGCCTGGAGGAGTCCATGTTCCATATATATATATATATATATATGAGTGTGAGAGGTTGCAGCCCCTCTTCCCCTATTTGAAGGGGCTGCTCCACGAATTTTGGTTGCACTTCAGTCCCACGCTCCTGATCTTTGGTCACCCGGTGGGGGGGGGTGCAGCGGGCAAGTCGGAAGACCTCCTCGTAAGACTGCTCCTGGGCCTGGCCAAGGTGGCTATTAACAGGTCCAGGCAGAAGGAGGTCAATCAGCCCGACTGCCTGCCTCTCTTCCATGGCTACGTTCACGCCCGAGTGTTCCTGGAGATGGAGCACGTGGTGTCCACCAGCACGCTTGAGGCCTTCCGTGACCGGTGAGCACTGAAGAGACTGGAGTGCATCAGCACCCCGGGGAATAGAATTTTAATTTAATTTGTTAAGTTTCCTTTTAATTTTTGGTTAAGTTTTTATTGGTTGAAAATTGGCAATTGCCAGCAAGAAGAATAGTGAGCAGACCATTGGTGTCCTTAAACAACGCTTCCGCTGACTGGACCAGTCTGGAGGAGCTCTGCAGTACTCACCAGAACGCGTCTCAAGATTTGTATGGTCTGCTACATGCTCCACAACCGCACCATCATGAGGGTACAGCTCTTGCCACCAGGCATACGGCGAACAGCTGAGGAGCAGGAGGAGGAAGAGGAAGACGCGGTAGAGGAGGAGTAGGAAGAAGTGGAAGGGAGGAGGCAACCCAGACAGTCCCTTTCTGCCCAGGCTGTCTGTGATTGACTTATCCAACTGCGGTACCAGTGAACACAATCCCAATTCCCCACAAAAGAAACATTCCAATCCAACTTTATACATCAATCTATCCAATATTACATAACAAAGCCAATTTATTGCCCTTGTGTATTCCCTTAACGCCTGCCTTCAGTGTGCTTTTGTCTGTCCTAGTGCTCCTACAAAGTGCTATCCCAGTGCCTTGGCTGGTGGAAGGCTGCTGATTTTGAATGGGGGAGACTGCAGAGCTGTCTGAGTATCTGAGCTGGTGGCAGCGAGTGTCAGATTGAGTGACGGTGTTTCTTCTTGATCATCGCTCTCCCCTCCCTCTTATTCTTGCACCACTGGCTGGGCAGGTTTGATTTCTTGGGTCTCTGAAATGAGAAAGGCACAAGGGTAGGGTTGTGGTGAGGGGAGGGGGGAAAGCAAGAAGTGCATGCTTACACCATGCGCAGCTTGTAAATCAGAAGAGATTGTGGGATGAGGGAGATGTGAGAAGGAGGATTATGTATGAGGATACTGGCATCTTGTATTCTTTCAGCCCCGCTGCTGGCCACACGCTCTGTGATGCCCCTCCCAAGAATGGCCAGCACCGTCTCCTCCTTGGGGGCGAAGTTATGCAGGTGCGCCTGTCCCCCGCCAGTTAGACCCTGATGGCACTGGTTGTAAGCCACCTTTTCCTGCAAGAGAAAGGGAAGTGTTTCTTTGGGTGTGGTGCAATGTGCAATGTGGTGCAATGTGTTCGGGTAATATCCCTGTCATGGTTGAATAATCTACTGGAATTTTTTGAGGATGTAACTGGGAAAATAGATAAGGGAGAACCAGTAGATGTGGTGTATTTGGACTTTCAAAAGGCTTTCGATAAGGTCCCGCATAAGAGATTAGCGTGTAAAGTTAAGGCACATGGGATTGGGGGCAAAGTATTGACTTGGATAGAGAACTGGTTGGCGGACAGAAAGCAGAGAGTAGGAATTAATGGTTTTTTTTCCGAGTGGCAGGCAGTGACTAGTGGGGTATCGCAGGGTTCGGTCCTTGGACCCCAGCTATTCACAATATACATTAATGATCTAGATAAGGGAACTAAATGTAATATCTCCAAGTTTGCAGACGACACAAAGCTGGGTGGGAGTGTGTGCTGCGAGGAGGATACTGAGAAACTCCAGGATGATTTGGACAGGTTGGGTGAGTGGGCAGAAGCGTGGCAGATGCAATATAACGTGGATAAATGCGAGGTTATCCACTTTGGTGTCAAAAACAGAAAGGCAGACTATTATCTGAATGGCAATAGATTGGGAGAAGGGGAAGTGCAACGAGACCTGGGTGTCCTTGTGCACCAGTCGCTGAAGGTAAGCATGCAGGTGCAGCAGGCGGTGAAGAAGGCAAATGGTATGTTGGCCTTCATAGCGAAAGGGTTTGAGTATAGGAACAGGGATGTCCTGCTGCAGTTGTACAGGGCCTTGGTGAGACCACACCTTGAGTACTGTGTGCAGTTTTGGTCACCTTATCTGAGGAAGGATGTTCTTGCCGTGGAAGGAGTTCAGCGAAGATTCACAAGGCTGATACCTGGGATGGCAGGAATGACATATGAGGAGAGATTGGGTCGATTGGGCTTATACTCGCTGGAGTATAGAAGAATGAGAGGGGATCTCATCGAAACATATAAAATTCTGACATGTCTGGACAAACTAGATGCAGGAAGAATGTTCCCGATGGTCAGAGAGTCCAGAACCAGGGGTCATAATCTAAGGATAAGGGGTAAGCCATTTAGGACAGAAATGAGGAGGAATTTCTTCACCCAGAGAGTGGTGAACCTGTGGAATTCTCTACCACAGAAGGTAGTTGAGGCCAAGTCATTAAATATATTCAAGAATGAGTTAGATATATTTCTTAAAGCTAAAGGTATCAAGGGATATGGGGAGAAGGCAGGTACAGGGTACTGAGTTTGGATGATCAGCCATGATCTCATCGAATGGCGGAGCAGGCTCGAGGGGCCGAATGGCCTACTCCTGCTCCTATCTTCTATGTCTCTATAGCTGACAGTGTGTGCAAGCTGTGAGATGTGGGTGTGAGGTTTGCAGCAGTGGTAAGTGTGTGAGGGTGAGGTGAAGCTATGAATGTGAGGTATGAGTCGTGTTTGGTAGAGATTGTTGGTAGGTGAGTGATGGGGGTGTGGTGCATTGAGCAGTGTGTGAGGCTAGTGGTGCAGTTGGTGGGATATGGCATTTGAAGCTGAATTAACTGACCATGACTACTCATATGAGGTCATTAAAGTTATTCCTGCACTGCATCCACGTCCTCTGAGCTTAACTTCTGGCATTCACCACAGGGGCTATCTGCTCCCATTGGACTTTACACTTTTGCATGGAGGTCCTCCTGGCCCCCTGTGGAAACAGCACCTCTCTCCTTCTATCCACCTCCTGCACCAAGGCCTCCAGTGCGGCATCTGAGAACCTTGGTGTATGCTCTCTCCCCTGTTGTGCCATCATTAGTTGTTTTTTACTGTCTTCTCCAGCCAGTTCAATGAGCTGCTGCAGGCAGAATGCACCTCCCCTTTAAGAGGTGCAGAGACTGCCTTTAAGTAGTGCAGGCTAGCTTTAAGTGGTGCTAGCCTTGCAGGTCCTTGGGCTCCAGGGCTGAGCGTTCAGTCACTCAGCAGCACATTCAGCACTGGGCTGAATGCCGCAATCACGGAAATGAGCTTCATTCCTCTGAATGGGCGCGGGTTGATCGAATTTTTAGGCCACAATCTTTGTATTTTTTATGTTAATTCCTCCTTTTCTCCCACCTCTCAACAACAACAACTTGTATTTATATAGCGCCTTTAATGTAGTAAAACGTCCCAAGGTGCTTCATAGGAGTATTATCAGACAAAAAAATTGACATCGAGCCACATAAGGAGCAATTAGGGCAGGTGACCAAAAGCTTGGTCAAAGAGGTAGGTTTTAAGGAGCGTCTTAAAGGAGGAAAGAGAGGTAGAGAGGCGGAGAGGTTTAGGCAGTGAATTCCAGAGCTTAGGGCCTAGGCAACAGAAGGCACGGCCATCAATGGTTGAGCGATTATAATCAGGGTTGCTCAAGAGGGCAGAATTAGAGGAGCGCAGATATCTCAGGGGGCAAGGGAGTTGTGGGGCTGAAGGAGATTAGAGATAGGGAGGGGCAAGGCCAGGGTGGGATTTGAAAACAAGGATGAAAATTTTGAAATCGAAGCGTTGCTTAACCGGGAGCCAATGTAGGTCAGCGAGCACAGGGGTGATGGGTGAACGGGACTTGGTGCGAGTTAGGACATGGGCAGCCGAGTTTTGGATGACCACAAGTTTACGTAGGGTAGAATGTGGATGGCCAGCCAGGAGTGCGTTGCAATAGTCAAGTCTAGAGATAACAAAGGCATGGATGAGGGTTTCAGCAGCGGATGAGCTGAGGCAAGGGCGGAGACAGGCGATGTTATGGAGGTGGAAATAGGCGTTCTTAGTTATGCTGCGGATATGTGGTCGGATGCTCATTTCGGGGTCAAATATGACACCAAGGTTGCGAACAGTGTGGTTCAGCCTCAGACAGATGTTAGGGAGAGGGATGGAGTCAGTGGCTAGGGAATGTAGTTTGTGGCGGGGACCGAAAACAATGGCTTTGGTCTTCCCAATATTTAATTGGAGAAAATTTCTGCTCATCCAGAACTGGATGTTGGACAAGCAGTCTGACAATTTAGAAACAATTAGGAGGGGTTAAGAGAAGTGGTACTGAGGTAGAGCTGGGTGTCGTCAGCGTACATGTGGAAACTGACGCTGTGTTTTCGGATGATGTCGCCAAGGGGCAACATGTAGATGAGAAATAGGAGGGGGCCAAGGATAGATCCTTGGGGGACACCAGAGGTAACGATGCGGGAGCGGGAAGAGAAGCCCCACTTGTCTCAGACAAGTGCTAAATTGTGCTGGAGTACAGCTCCACATTTGGCATCTACCTTTTGCCATCTCACCCATCTACCATTTCCTTCATTGTGAGCGTAGACAGTGCTATTGGCTGGACTACCTGTGGAGGGTATTACATCCACGCCTGATCAACATCCACATACACAAACGTTCCAGCAGGAGTCTCTGAATAATGCTCAGGAACAGCATTTTCTTTTATGCCTCCTAGCCTGGAGCAGAGGCGAAGGTCAGCTACCAGCACAGACCAGGAATCCAACTTGAGACATTCGTGTATTGTTCATAACTGCACGAACAGGATTTACTCACTGGGGAGTGAAGTTAGCACGTAATGTCATAATGTATCAACAAGGAAGGAAAACTGAGAAGTCTAAGAATTTGAGCCCATTTGTGCAATTTCCCAAATTTGATGGCTTTTTTGCTGACGCGACACAAAGTAAATAAGGAGCGACTGTTTCTACTAGTGGATGGGTCGGTAACCACAGGACACAGATTTAAGATAACTAGCAAAAGAACCAGGGTGGGGGGGCAGATGAGCAGAATTTTTTTTACGCAGCTAGTTATGATCTGGAATGCACTGCCTGCAAAGGTGGTGGAAACAGATTGAATAGTAACTTTTAAAAGGGAATGTGATATATACCGGAAAGGAAAAATTTGCAGAGCTATGGGGGAAAAGGCGGCGCGTGGGTGGGTGGCAGTAGTGGGACTAATTGGATAGCTCTTTCAACATGAATGACCTCCTTCTGTGCTGGAAGATTCTATAAACCGTCTTCCAAATAACATTGGATCACTCCCTCACTGCTGCACATTTAACGTCATAAAATAATGGAATCTGAAGGAATTAATTGGGGTTTGTTGAGAATCTTGGTGCATTCCTTTAGTCATTGTTCACTTTGGTGTTGTAACGTCGCTTCCGACACCCCCTCGGGTGACCTCAGTTATTTAAAGTGATTGCTGCCTCCACTTCCTTCTTTTCATCGGGATACTGGAAAGAGGGACCCGGGTGCACAGCGAGCAGTGAGCCAAGCAGTCCGTCCCTCCTCTCTGAAGGCTGCCTGTTTAAGAGCGCGCAGGAATTTCCGGCGGTTCACGCCCTTGCTGGTGAAGCAGAGGGAGAGAGAGCGAGAGACAGAGCTTGCTGACTTTACCTGCCCGCAGAGCTCCCGCACCCATCGGATCGCCGCAGTCTCGTTTGGTTTTCTATTGTTGCAACTGTCTGTATCGGAACATTGTATCGAGTTTCTCTTGCGACCCTCTCCGAAGGAAACAAAACGAGAGAGTAGAATCATGTCTGGGACCAACTCAGCGACGATTGATACAGTGAAGAGAAAAATCCAGTTCCTGCAACAACAGGCAGATGAAGCGGAGGAAAGGGCTGAGCTTCTTCAGCGGGAACTCGACAGCGAGCGGCAGGCGAGAGAAAGAGTGAGGAATTATATATATATATATATTCTCTTTAACGTGTTGCCCTGTCTGGGAGCGTTTGCTGCAGGCTGCATCTTCTCGGTTGCACCTTTACAGTTCACCGTCTCCGATCGCATTTTAAGCAAATCTGCTGCCGCTTTAGCTTAAAGTCGCGCTTCCCCTTCCCTCGAAGTTTTTTTTGTTGAAAATTTAAAGATGTGTCCTTGCATTGCAAGGAGACAAAAGGTTGAATGTGGGTCTGACTATTGTTCATTCAAAATGGTGGAGGCTGGGTGTTGGCCAAGGGTTTGGCGAGTCAATGAAAGTTGGGATCAGGATATGCAGCCTCGGGTTTCGGTCCCGTCACCCTTTTCCCAACGTGGCTTTTTTTCCCCCCAGTGATCAGTAGGTTAAGATGAATGATTCGGTTTTGTTTCAAACCCGGTTTTCCTGCAGGGAAAATAAATGGGCTAAATCGTAGCAAAACGGTGGCGGGACGTGACTGGACTTTGTGATGAGGAGGGATCGTTATTTAAAACACTGCAGAGGTTTATTTTTGTGCATTTAAAAAAAAAACCTCTTTGGGTCAGGTTTTCAGAGGCGCTGTTGGTTTGTGTGTGTGGTTTTCTTTCCCCAAATCCTTGCAAAGTTTGCAGTCCGAGGAATGGAGGTCACTCGCTGCCGCAGAGCAGTCATGGTGGCTGAAGCAGTCAGGAGAGGAGTTACCTGTCGGCCACCGGTACCGACCAGTCTCCTCCTCCTACCCCCTCACCCTGGCGTTTGCAACATGCAGATCATGAGATTAAAATCACGTTCTGCTGACCCCCGGTGTCTCTTTAATGGGCGGGGTACGGGCCTGACTTTCTGGAGAGAACATTCCAGCGTTTTCATGCAATGAGTTACTGGGTGGTGGCCACACCAACATTTTTGTTGGAGCGCTAATGTTTTTGCAGGCAATTCAATTGGTGCTGTGGGATATACCTTCCAATAAGCGCCCTCCAAGACTGCATGGGCACTTATACCTCTGTACATGTACCTTTAAGACAGTATGTGTATATTTTACTATAATATATTCATATGTTACTAGTAACTATTGTCTTTTACTGGAACCTATTGATGATCTGCAGCACTATCTTTTTTGGCAAGTACTCTTACCTAACCAGCAGAGTGGTGGTGAATCGATGCTCCTTGAAGTATTGACCATCTGCACATATGCTGTTTTGAATATGAGAGACATGGTGTTATTCCAGCTCCACAACGTGCACAGTTTACCAGATTGAGACAAGCTTTGGAAGGTGGCTTGACTAGTTGCTGAGAGACCCCGTAGCTGTATGAATGTCTTTCTGCTATGTCTGCTCTATTGCTGATGCACTCAACAAATAAAATATATGCTCACGCTTGACTGTTAGATGCATTACGAGAGCTCCAGAGTGGAACAGTTGTGCCTGATTTCACTTCTGGTTGTCTGCAGCTGCTAATCCTGGTTCCAAAATCCCCCTCTGGCACTTCCACCTCATCATTTGAGCCACCTCTCATGCCATTCTCCACATGCAGAGATTTCTTGTACCTGTTTCTGTTCCGTGCTGCCTTTATTTTTCTTTTACTTTGTGCAAGAGTACACGGTGGAAGGTTCTGTACTCTAGGATTCTTGCTGGTACCACTTGGTCCGAGGTAGGAGAATGTTGCACGTGCAATGGAATAGAGTGTACCTGAGCAGCCTTACTGATGCACTTGCTGTGTGCCTGTTTTCAGCAGGCACGAGACAGTGTGTGCAATGCCAGAAGTTGCAGCCCATTTCACTTGTTGGAAGGGGGTGCTCTGCAACTTTTGCCTCCATTTCTTGCCAATTATGTTCATTTTCCATTTACCAGTGCATAGGCCAGTGGGTCAGAGGAACTCCTGGGCTTGGCTAAATCAGCCAATCGCCAGTCAAGGATGAATAGGATTCCATTATTTGAGCTTTGATTTCTGGCTGGGTAACCCTGGAGTACAGGCATTGGATGTTCACTGATTTGCTGGAAGCATTCTGTGATAGAATGTTACCTGGGCTCCAAGGGTTAAATTATGAAGAGAGATTACATAAGCTAGACTTATATTCTCTAGGATATAGATGGTTAAGGGGTGATTTGATTGAGGTTTTTAGGATTTTGAAAGGAATTGATAGGGTAGATATAAACCTTTTTTTTGCTGGTGAGGGATTCTAGGATAAGGGGCATAACCTTAAAATCAGAGACAGGCCATTCGGGAGAGAAGTTAGGAAAAACTTTTCACACAGGGTGGTAGAAATGTGGACCTCTTTCTCAAAACAGTAGATGCTAACTCAGTTTATAATTTTAAATCTGAGGTTGATAGATTTTTGCTAGCCAAGGGTATTAAGAGATATGGAGCCACAGTGGGTAAATGGAGTTAGGATACAGATCAGCCATGATCTCATTGAATGGCCATCTACTGTTCCTATGAATGTGATTGAATGCTTCCTTGAAGTTGATTTGACAATAGTTTGGACAGATCACCTGTCCTTTATTAGTAGTGTTGTTTAGGGAGTGCAGTTGCAGATACTTGTGATGGCACTTGGCTTTACCCAATTCCACCAATTACAAATCTACAAAACAGGACAAAGAACATGCTAATTTCATGCTGATTATGCATTAAGTTTTTAAATGAAAGTTAATTGGGTCTGCTTTTTTTTTCTTCCCATTTTCTCCACTCTTTTTCCAAATGCATCAACTCCTTGACCGTTCTGAAGGATCCACTCAGTACCCCGCACACATAGCCATACTTCATGTATGCACCTTGTTAGTGAATGTCGTCGGGTTGCCTAGCTTGATGCTGTCTTTGCCTGATCTCCACATGTGCCTGCCTCGAACAGGGGTCATTGGATAGCAAGAGCCCTAGTTGACTTTATTCCCATCCAAAACCTAGCGGCTCCCAGGCCAGTTGTGCCCTCCTGCTGAAATCATCTAATTTATGCATACTGGGATCTCCCTGTACTTTATGACCCAGCTACTGTGTGTGTAAACTCTGCTGTCGAGTGAACCTGGTCTTGCTTTTCAAGATTTTCTTTGTGCTGAAGACTGGCTCACACCGTTCTGGTGGTGTTCAGGTGTGAACCTAGACTGTAAGTGGTGGCAGGTTATTCAGCTGTGGGAGGGATGAAAACCAAGCTCTGTTTTGTCATCTCTAGACATTGTCACAGGAGTCATTTGTAACTCAGTTAGAGAGAACCTTTTGTTTCTTCAGTTCTTGCCACCCCCTCCCCAGCTTCCTTAGTCAGGGAACACTTGGGTGGGGGGGGAGAGGAGAGAGGGAAGAAAGCAGGAAAATCAGTCAGGGTTCTTGATCACTGTTAGTAACTTGCACTGGAAAGTGTGTATATGTGGGTGAAAATAGGATTAGGTTTGACTGTGGTGCTCTCTGGTCAAATAGCTTGTCAGTGTTATGGATCACATGATGAATGGAGTGAGGCACCAGATGGGGGTCAACCATGCCTCTACAAGAGCCACTGTCTTCAGAAGAATAGGGGATACAATTGGGAAGAGCCATGGATGAGAACAGATGAACAATCATTAGTAAGGAATTGCTGAATAGTGATTAGGAGTGGCAGTTCTGTGATGTGAACAGGGTATCATGGGTTTGAGTAGCTGGCCTCAGTAAAAATATTCACATCACTGGATGTTGGTGCATCTGAATTGAACACCAATGCGCCAAGTCTGATGCATTTTTTTGTTCACGTGTGGTGTAAGCCAAGTTTATATTGTCACACTCAATGATCTTGTAACCTGCCAACAAGCAATTTAAGTAGTGATTTTTGATTTGCTACTGTTCATATATGTGAAACTCAAGCTTATAAATGAATACTTGCAAAATTCTGTCTTGTGCCAATATCAGAAATCATTGTTTACTGAAATTGCAGCTTAAGCAATTTCTAAAAGCTCTCTGAGGACCAAGACTGTATGTACTCCCATACCTATCTATTGGTGGTGTTTTCCCCATTGTTAGGCAATTTTATAGAACAATTCAACACTGCCTCCAGTTCTTTCAGGTTTTATTGGTGGTAGGGAGTAGTGAGTTATTCACTGACTTGTAGATATTTGCATTCTAGTCTTTGTTTTTCATTCTTAATCCACCTTGAGTACTGCAGTACAAAAGAAGTGCATTTATAATATGATATACCTTGTTCTAATGATGGACACAGAATGATGGATTCAGATTTGAATTTGAAAACTACTCGGGTGGTCTACTGAACTGCCTTTTTAAAAAAAAAAAATCAGGTCTCTGGTAGCAGTTTATATCTTGTCTACTGTGGAAATTATCCCCAGAGTAGTCCCCTGGTGGCTCAGTGAGTAGCTGAGCCACCCAGACCACGATGCGCTGTCTACTGATTAGCTGATTCCAGCCAAGACACCTGGTAGAGGAGCTGAAATTGGCTCCCACCCTCTAAGGTAGGTAACCTCTGGAAGTCCACATGTGGTTCAGTTGAGGACAATATTGAGCTTGGCTAAGATGCCTCCTATGGTTGAGCATTGTACTGACATTGTTAGGCTTGCAGTTGAAGGAATGATGAAGTACTGGAGGGTGGCTGGCCGGCAGCCATGTAGTTATGCTCCCAGGGGTGAAGGAAGAACAGGGAGAAACTTAGTGGCGAATGGAAAAAAAATAAATTGCCTGTTTTATATTTTTAGGGCAGTTTTTACAGCAGCTGGAACAACAGCGCATTTCATGACTCTTTCTAAATGCTGTATCTTCCTTAGTGGCTGGAAGGTCAGTACAGGCCAGCAAGCTGAGCTAGTCAGTTTGTTGGCAGTCAGAAAACAATCTTGCTTCTAGCAGTAATTCCAGTTGTGTTGATGGTGCCTCTATAGGTACCCATGGAAACTATATCTCTTTTGGTGGAGCTCACAGCTGCAGCACGAGCAGGATTGCCTTGTTTATGCTATCATAGTGGCACCAGTGTCCAGTCTGCTCTTGATGGCAGTGCAGAAAGTAGGTGGGTTGAAAGTTGTAGCTGTTTTCTAACATCAGAATTTTAATTAGCAACTAGAGGCCAGTGAACAGAGCAGTCTGCATTTGTTTGAGTATGGGTGCATAGATCTCTGTTTTCGCTGACTCGGAGTAATGTAATTGGGCAGTGTAATAGTGGCTCCGTTACACTGCTCCCCATATTCAGTAACTGTGGCTTGTCTTTTGTCTCATTTTTCCACAGTCCTTGAGAAGCTGTAGCAGTTCTTTGTGTGTTTTAATATCCAAAAAAAGTACAGTTATTTGGGTACTTCTAGTGCTTTCTCAACCAGTATCTAGCATGTCTCTCTTCGTCCATCAGCTAATTGATTTGTAGTCTTTATTTCAATGCAACTGTGCCATGTGTGATGTATTGCAATGACCTGTCCAAATACTTTTTGATGATGCAGTTAATCTTGATGAGTTGGAGATTGGTCCTGAACACAGTGTGAGCTATTTGTGGAGTAGAGAGAAAAACAGAAGTTTAGATCACCCACAAAAGGGACCGAATTGCAATGACAAACTCCAGCCTATCCACATCTTGGAAAGTCCATCAATTGAGCAGTTGAACCAGGGGTAGGGGGTGTGTGTGCGCATTGCTGTTTTGGGAATAGATATGTTCAATTCACTTGACCTCTATTCAGACACTGTACAACAATTTCTCTGTATTGTGAAAATAAATGACTGTCAAGTGTAATGAACTTGTGGACTTGGTTACATCTTGATACACTAACGATAGACTGCCCTTCCTTGCTGACATGCTTTCCTGCAGCTTCAGCCCAGGTTCACTGGTTTGAATGCTGTTCAAATCTGATTGAACCAGTGCCAGCGTGGTCTCTGAACATAGCTGGATTGACTGGTCTCCTAAATGAAGAGAGAGGGAATGTAGTTGCAGGAAGAAAAGGCTCTGGCTTATACCAACCTATCGCTCAGTACCCTGAAGAGTCAGTCAGTCTCGTGGTTGGCAAGTCTCTTTGGAGAAAGTACATTACGCAAGGATTAAGCAGTTGGTGATGAATAAACCTGGTATGCGATATTGGACTTGGATATCTAGGACATCACGGGGGTTGGCATGTTGCATAGGTTTCCACATATATCTAGTGTAGCTGATGAGTAAACTCGTAGGCTTGGAAATTGTCACCTGGAGGCCAAGTATGTGTATGTGTGCATACATATCAAGGGTTTGGTTCATGCTCAGATTTTGATTCTGGACTTCAAGGGTTAAGTTACTAGAAGAGATTACACAAATTTAGGGTTGTCATCTCGAATTTAGAAGGTTAAGGGGTGATCTGATTGACGTTTTCAAGATATTAAGGAGAACAGAGGGTAGATAGAGAGAAACTATTTCCACTGGTTGGGGATTCTAGGATGAGGGGGCACAGTCTAAAAATTAGAGACATCTTTCAGGAATAAAATTAGGAAACACTTCTACACACAAAGGGTGGCAGAAGTTTGGAACTCTCTTCTGCAAATGACAATTGATGCTAGATCAGTTGTTAATTTTAAATCTGAGAATGATAGCTTTCTGTTAACCAAAGATATTAAGAGATATGGGCCAAAGGTGGGTATATGGAGTTAGGTCGCAGATCAACCATGATCTCATTGAATGGTGGAGCAGGCTCGAGGGGCTGAATGGCCTCCTCCTGTTCCTATGATTGCTGAGATTCAAGCAGTTGCTAAACTCCAACAGTTCATGCTGTGGCACCATGACACTTGGGGCTTCCTGGTACCTGCTGTCTACATGGGGAGGGCTCAAACTCTTGTCTTTTTGTTAATGATTACATTATCCTCATGGAGGAGGGTAGAGCTTGGTAACAGCAGGGTCTATTTTGGGTATAGTTGGCTTGAAGGCGACCTGCACGATGATAGGAGATTGAATCTGAGTCAATTCTTTGTGACCGACTCTCTAATCAGATACCTGAATTGGGTAGATCTGTAGTATACCAGGGTGCTGTTTGATAGACCAGTCAACATGGGCTGGGAGTCTTCCCACTGAGCTTCAGATAAGTCTGCAAGCCAATGCCCTAACGGGTAAGATGGTTATAGCTGGGCAAAGAGTATGATGTTCACCTGTGCTGTTTTAGCTGGCTTAACCCCAGTCATCCCAGGGCACACTTGGGATTTCACAACCGTGGCTTTTTCTTGCACCTAATTGACTCGACCTGAAAATGTTGGGTTAAGTGCAAGAAAAAGCCTGTAAAGCAGGGTGAGGGAAGGGGATGAGAAACTACTGAATATGGACTTCTGAGTTGGTTTGGAGAGTCTTTAGCATGACAATCTGTTTCAGCACATGTCTGATATCCAGCTGACCAAAAATCCTTTCTTGGGCCACAGAAATTGATGAATCTTTCTCTCTTTGTTTGTATTTGTTGTATAACTCAGTGGCGAACCAAAAGTCTACCAGAAAACGCCGGTGCTCAAAGATTGCTGCATAGATTTCCTAGTTTGAGCATTCCTTGTTTGAATTGAAGGTTTAAAGAGATGAATCCTCAGTTCATGGTCTGGTTGAAACTGAACTGTCTAAAATTGAACTCTAGATTCTCTCCCACCCCCTGCCGCAAAATCTATTTTTCATGAGTTGTAAAACAAGAACAGTGCTAAATGAGATCTCGAAGGCACAAAACTTCAGAATACCAGAGTGTGTATGTGACAGGATCTTGCTTCAGTTAATTTTGAGATGCCTAATGTGTTCTGCTTCATTCCTCAAGTTGTCACTGTTACTGTATTTATTGCAATAACTGGTTACTATCAGCTGTAGTACCATAGCATTTGACACATATACTCCCCTTGCCAGCTCATTCAATGTTGATTATCAATATTCAAATGCTTAAATATATGAATCATTTTAGTAAAAATTGGTGTTGGTCATACCTTTACATTGCTGATCCACTATGTCTTTCCCTGTTGAATGTTTTGATTTAAAAAGTGTACTCTACTGAAGTGTCACCTAATCTGATTATAAATATGTCTCTATATACCTACTGCAGACTGTTGCCATTTATTATGTTCAGTGTTTTAAAGCTGCTGGCCCTTGCAGTAGTCTGAAACTGAAAGGGTGGTAGGGTATTTTTGTTCCAGGCTTTGTTGATGCCAAAAGCTAGTATCAGTAATGTTGACCGTGAAACTACCGGACTGTCATTAAAAACCCATCTGGTTCACTAATGTCCTTTTTAGGGAAGGAAATCTGCTGTCCTTACCTGGTCTGGCCTAAATGAGACTCCAGACCCACAGCAATGCAGTTGACTCTTAACTGCGCTCTGAAATGGCCCAGCAAGCCACTCGGTTGTATTCAAGAAGGCGGCTCACCACTACCTTCTCAAGGGCATTTAGGTGTGGACATATAAATGCTGGCCATGCCAGCAATGCCTACATCCCATGAATGGAAAAAAAAAATCCATAATCATGCCATGCCCAGTCTCTGCACAGCTCAGGATCAATTGGTTTAGAGAAATGTAGATTCCATTCTGTCACTCCAATGCAATATTAGTGTGCCAGTGTATTGCCACAAAGATTAAGGTGTAAAACTGCCTATTTTGCTTGCAGTGGAAGTGTGTATATGACTTCATGGTATTGATCTATCTATACATCTCTTCAGTTTGTTGCTTTATTGGATATCCACAACAAACCTACTTTGTTCTGAAGTCTGCAGACTACCCTAGTACATGTTTTAAAGATTTGTGAGGAATGGTTTCCAAATGTGTATCACGAGGCTCAAAAGGTTGCCAAAGGAAGCAATTCTGAGGTCAGTTTCAGTCCCTGTCCTTTTGATTTTGTTTGGGTCTTGAATCATTTGAATTAATGACACTGTTCAACATTATAGTACAAAACTCTTTTTTTAATAACTTTTGCCACTAAACAAAGTGATTTCGCAAAATCCGGTTTAAAAGAAACTCCGCTTTTTGGTGTGTCTCCAGTTACTGGCAACAGATAAGGCAGTTTTGACTTAACTCTCACCTTGTACTGATCAGCAGTGGTCTACAGTCTACTGTGAAAGTGAATTCTGCAGCAGCAGCCAAAAGATATAGCTGCAACTCTGATTCGTAACCCTGCTGCAAGTGATTTTTTTTTCGGGGGTTGGGGGGCGCAGGGCGCACTTCTATATAGTTGTACACCCTGGTTAAGTAGCACAATTTCAAATATTATGATTGTAGGTTCAATTTTAATTCTGCTCCCCCTTCTGAAAGTATTGATTGCTCACTATTCGATGTAAAGTGCTTGTATGGATGTTTTGTTTAGACAGAATCAGGGTTAACTGCTGTTCCCACTCATTTTCTCTTTTCCCCCCCCCTGTCAAATAGCCTGATGAACAATAACTTGTTGCTGGGGTACATTCCTCACAGTTACTAGCTGCTCTTGGGGTGTTCAACCCATATTTTTAATAATTCAAATATACTAGTCACAGTTGGGCAGGAGATTTACTGTGTTTGATTTGATAATTGTGCATTAAAACCACTGTTCATTGCACATTAAATGACTTGTCTTGTGCAACCTATAAGCTGATAGCGCACACAGGGTGTGCACAGGCCAAATAGAATTATTGACTTCTTGGGTAGGTACAACAAAATAAGGTCAGTACACCATTTGCACTCCTGTACCACCACCTCTGGCTTTACTGTACTGTGCAGCCACATCCATTGTATACAGTTGACAGCATAACCTCTCCTTTTGCTATCCTCTAATTACATAAACAACAAAATAACACGGTTGCATTTTAAAGTTCACCTGCAAAATCATTACAGGTTCTATTTTCTCCGTCTCTTCTGCAATGAAGATTCACGTAGGAAGGAGGCTTAAAAGTAGAAATTTGTTTTGTCTGACCTAAAGAATTTTCTATTTTTTCAGACTCAAGCGAAGGTATCCAATTTGTACTACAGCAGAAATTACCCAGACGTGCTTGCAAGAGCTTGTTTAAATCATTGTGTAGGTCTTGATTGTCTTAATGTGGGTGTCACAAAGCCATCATTTATTGCCCATCCCTAGTTGCCCTGAGGAGGTAATGATGGGCTTTCCTGAACTTTTTTTGTGTAGCAGTTTGATACAACTGGCTGGCTTGCTAGGTCACTTCAGATGGCAGTTGAGTCAACCATGTTGGTGTGAGACTGGAGTCACATATAGACCAGACTGGATAAGGACGGCAGGATCCCCTCCCAAGAGGACATTAGTTAACCAGTTGGGTTTTTACGAAATTCTGACAGCTTCAGGGCAATGTTCCCCCTAATTTTTTTTGGGGGTGGGTGGGTGTGGTCCCTTTAACAGACTGCGGCCCATTCAAAATTTCGTGCATGCGCGAAATGTCCTGTTGAAAAGCCGGTGATCAGCCTGCGCTGGACCTCCTGACAGCCGCACCACTTACCGGGAACATTGCTTCAGGGTTGCTTTTGCTGATACCAGCTTTTTATTTCCAATTTAAAAAAAAAAAACTGAATTCAAATTCTCAAACTGGTGTGGTAGGATTAGAATCCATGTTCTCTAGATTATTAAACTGTTAAGATAACCACTGCAGTATTCGATCCATTAAAATTGGTCTAAAGATATTCCAATTATTAAGTGCGAGGAACAGTAGTTGTCTTTGTAATCCATCTTTGCTCAGTAAGTGAATGCCTTGGTTAATCAACTCGTGTTGCAGTATAATTGATGAAAAGTGCCATTAGTAAGGAAATTGAATTTCCCAAAGTCTCTGTCTGTTTGTTGATCTCCTCAAATATCAGGCTTGGCTTAGGGGTAGAATACTTGCCTCTTGAGAGTTGGGGGTTCAAGTCCCACTCCAGAGACTTGAGCACATAATCTAGGCAAACAATTTAGTGCCGTACCAATGGAGTGCTGTATTGCGGGGGTGCCATGTCGTCTTTCGGATGAGACATTAAATTGACGCACTGCCTGCCCTCTCAGCTGAGCATAAAAGATGCCATGGCACTATTCAAAGAAGAGCAGGGGAGTTTTTCTGGTCCCCTGGTGATCATTTATCCCTCAATCAACCTCACAAACAAATTATATGGTTATGTATCTCATTACTGTATGTGGAACCTTGCTGTATGCAAATTGGCTGCCGAGATTGCCAACGTGACTACACTTCAAAAGTGCTTCAATGGCTGTGAAGTGCTTTGGGACATCGAGGTTGAGAAAGACGTTATATAAATGTAGGTCATTTCTTGATGTATGCTATTTCTAATCATTTTACTGTTATCTGGGTGGTAGACCTACCAAATTATATATACCTCCACCTGGACCATGACCCCACTACCGAACATCAAGCCACCGTTTCCAAGACTGTCACTGACCTCATCTCCTCTGGAGATCTTCCCCCCCCCCCCCCCACGGCCGCCAACCTCATAGTTCCCCAACCCCGCACAGCCCGAGATCCACAAACAGGACTGCCCTGGTAGACCCATCATTTCAGCCTGTTCTTGCCCCACGGAACTTATCTCTTCCTATCTCGACTCTATTTTTCCTCCCCTTGTCCAGTCTCTTCCCACCTACATCCGCGACTCTTCCGATGCCCTCCGCCACTTTAACAGTTTCCCGGCCCCAACTGCCTCCTTTTCACTGGACGTACAATCCCTCTACACCTCCATCCCCCACCAGGATGGCCTGAGGGCGCTCCGCTTCTTCCTTGAACAGAGGCCCAACCAGTCCCCATCCACCACCACCCTCCTCCGCCTGGCTGAACTTGTTCTCACATTGAACAACTTCTCCTTTGACTCCACTCATTTCCTCCAAATCAAAGGTGTTGCTATGGGTACCCGCATGGGTCCTAGCTATGCCTGCCTTTTCGTGGGATATGTGGAACGCTCTTTGTTCCAGTCCTTCTCGGGTCCCCTCCCTCACCTCTTTCCGGTACATTGATGACTGTATTGGTGCCATCTCCTGCTCTCGCCCTGAACTAGAAAATTTCATTCACTTTGCTTCCAATTTCCACCCTTCCCTCACCATTCACATGGTCCATCTCTGACTCTTCCCTTCCCTTCCTCGATTTCTCCGTCTCCATCTCTGGGGATAGGTTATTGACCAACATTCACTGCAAGCCCACTGACTCCCACAGCTACCTGGACTACACTTCCTCCCACCCCGCCTCCTGTAAGGACTCTCTTCCTTTCTCCGTCTCCGCCGCATCTGCTCTGACGATGCTACCTTCCATACCAGTGCTTCCAACATGTCTTCCTTTTTCCTCAACTGAGGATTCCCCTCTACTGTGGTTGACACGGCCCTCGACCGTGTCTGTTCTATCTCCCGCACTTCTGCCCTCACCCCTGCCCCTCCCTCCTGGAACCACGATAGGGTTCCCCTTGTCCTCACCTTTCACCCCACCAGCCTCCACATTCAACGGATCATCCTCCGCCATCTCCAGCGTGATCCCACCACCAAACGCATCTTCCCCTCACCTCCCCTTTCAGCATTCCGCAGGGACCGCTCCCTCCGCGACACCCTAGTCCACTCCTCTATCACCCCCAGCACCCCTTCCCCTTCGCCCGGCACCTTCCTGTGCAAGCGCAGAAGATGCAACACATGCCCTGAAACCTCCCCTCTTCCCACTGTCCAGGGCCCCAAACACCCCTTCCAGGTGAAACAGCGATTTACTTGTACTTCTTGCAATTTAGTATACTGTATTCGCTGCTCACGATGTGGTCTCCTCTACATTGGGGAGACCAAATGCAGATTGGGTGACCGCTTTGCGGAACATCTCCGTTCAGTCCGTAAGGGTGACCCCGAGTTCCCGGTGGCCTGTCACTTTAATTCACCGCTTCACTCCCACTCGGACCTCACCGTCCTCGGCCTCTTGCATTGTTCCACGGAAGCTCAGCGTAAGCTCGAGGAACAGCATCTCATCTTTCGATTAGGCACTCTACAGCCCTCTGGACTCAGCATAGAGTTCAACAATTTCAGATCATAACCTTGGCCCCTATCACTTTTTTTTATCCACACTTTTTGTTTGGCCCTTTTTTTTCTCCCCTCCCACATGGCAGCTGTCCTTCATTCTGCCAGTGCAATTCACACTTCATCTAGAGCCATCCTTTGTTCCTTAGCCTGTCCCATTACCACCTCTTGCCTTGTATGTCTCTTAATCTCTCCTGCTTTCTATCCTATCACTGACCTTCCCTTTTGTTCTTTCATCCCCTCCCCCTTTTCCCAGCCCCTAAACTTGCTTTAAAATCTATTCCATTTCCTGCTTTTTTTTTTCCAGTTCTGACGAAAGGTCTTCGACCTGAAATGTTAACTCTGTTTCTCTCTCCACGGATGCTGCCTGGCCTGCTGAGTTTTTCCAGCGTTTTCTGTTGTTTTATATATAGTTTATAACTTTTTATGTAGTGTCAAATGTTCATGTGTGTGGGGTGGGAGAGGGGTGAGTACTCCTTCCTTCATGGAGAATTTCTGCTCCAAAAATTCTTCATGGCAAGTTTTTGCCAGTATATATTTTTTGTAAGCCCAGAGTAGCAAGCTTAGACAGTGGTAGCCTGTTTGTTGAAGAAATAATTAAGTGAATATAGGAACACAATGCAGCGTTTTCTTATAGTTCAAGTTAGGCGCTTGAGCAAGTTCAAAATGTGTGGCATGGCAGTCAAGTCTTTACTGCGGTAGTAACTTGGTATGGGGACAGGAACCTAGTTTCTAGCGCTGAGAAATTGGGATGTGTGGTTTGTTCCTTGGCAGCTGCAACAGGTTTTTCAAAGTTTTGAATTAATGTCAAGCTTTTGATGACATTTCAAGGTCCATGTTAAACCCTGATCTATAGTTTTGAGCCACTTACTGCCCTGAGCACTATCCATTGTCATGCCAACCATGTTGAAAGTAATAAGGATCCTGGTTATATTGAACTTCAAAGGTCAGAGATGAAGACCTGTGTAATGATGAGATGTTTGTAATTACTAGTATAGGGTACCCATCTTACTTGCTGTATCTGAAACCCTTTCATCAGAGGCATGGGGAAAAATTGTTGAATTGGAAAAACCAGATCCTGTATCAACTGGTTTTTCCGGAGCAGACCGCTGAATACTGAAGAGGTAGATCTATTGACTGGGAAGTCATCAGTAAACTTGTTTCATCATACTTGGGTTCAAATTTTGCAGAATCTCTTATCTGCCTGTTCACAAGGCATGCCTAGCTGGGAATAATGATAGAAAACTGCTTGCTTGCTGTGGCCTGCCTCTAGTGGGCTAGCACAATAGATTATTTGGCTGTAAGGAAAGGAAAAGGGAGGAGGATGGTTCTTCTAAATTCCCACAGTGAGCAGTAGTAGTGGAAATTGACTCTGATTCATTTTGTAGCTTTTCTAAATCCTGGGAGAAACAAATGTATTTTCCTTTACCTACATTTTTAAAATATTTTTCCCCTCCCCATCCCTGCTGAAGGCATTGACCCTGCTAGGGTATGGTTCTACAATCACCAGCAGCACAGCAATTCTTAATCCTCTCCTCTCTTGTACAAACTTATACTCTCCAGCATGATCACTGGATTGTAATCAGGAGCAGGTACCTGACCAGTTTTTATTTCCCCCCCCCCCCCCCCCCCCCCAACCATTGCTAGAAACATAGAATCTAGGAGCAGGAGTAGGCCATTCGGCCCGTCGAGCCTGCTCCACCATTCAATACGATCATGGCTGATCATCCAAATCCAGTACCCTGTCCCTGCTTTAATCCCCACAGTACACATATCCCACCCTACCCCCGTAACCCCACGTATTTAATTCCCCCTAACATATCCCATCCTATCCCCATAACCCCACATATTTAATCCCCCCCCCTAACACTAAGGGTCAATTTATCATAGCCAAATCAACCTAACCCGCACATTTTTGGACTGTGGGAGGAAACCGGAGCACCCGGAGGAAACCCACGCAGACACGGGGAGAATGTGCAAACTCCACACAGACAGTCACCCGAGGTCAGATTCGAACCCGGGTCCCTGGCGCTGTGAGGCACCAGTGCTAACCACTATGCCACCGTGTTGCACCAGGGGTGCTGAGGCCAACTGTAGTGCTCTTGCTGTAGGCCTTGGCTGAGATCAGTTAATTTACTCCTCTAAGTTTAAGGAATTAAATTGTAATATCCCAATTGCTGTCCTGACTGCGATCGGGTAACTCCTCAGACCAAGAATCAAACCTGGACTTTTTGGTCTGTGTGATTTGTACAAGACTGGACAGTAGCTTTACCTATTGGGCCATCATGTGGTGGTGCAGAGGTGGGGAGAATGCCTGCTGAAATATATTCAGCATTTGATCCCATGTAAGATAAATCTCAAGTAAACCCAATAAGCGTTTCCCTTCTGCCAAGGTACCCTGCCATGATGATCAGTGTTTCTCTGCGGTACTTTAATAGCTCAACAAGATGTTATCGTTTTCATAGAATGTTACAACAGCTTGCATTTATATAGCACTTTTAACGTCGTAAAACATCCCTAGGCACTTCACAGGAGCGTAATCAGACAAAAATTGACACTGAGCCAAAGGAGACATTAAGACGTGACCAAGCACTTGTTCAGAGAGGTCGGTTTTAAGCAGTCTTTTAAAGAAAGAGAGCCAGAGGGATGTGAAGAAGTTTGGGGAGGGAGTTCCAGTTACAGCCCTGAAACTGGCCATTTAGCCCACCACTTTTTTCTCATTTTTACAACTTTTGGTTAATCAATTCCCTGCTTTTTGGTTCAATTAATTATTTAATTCCATGTTATGGATTCTGCATCAGCAATGGTTTGTGGTAGATAATTCCACATTAAAGCCACCACCAAAGATTTTTCATTCTTTTAAGATCATATTTGTACTACCTTGTTAAACAAGTGGAAACAATCTACCACTTAGTCTTTCTGACCAGTGGAAACAATCTATCACTATTTATCTTGTAACCCTTCATAGCCTTGAAGACTACACTTGGCGTTCGCAAGTCTAATGAAAAAAGCACTAACTTCTTGACTCTCTTTGTAATTGTCACCCCTCAATTGTGTAACGTCCCGGCGAATCTACACTGCACCTTTTACCATTGCTCTTGTATCCTTTCTATAATGTGCCCAAAACTGCACACCGTCCTCCAGCTGCAGCCTTCAGTGATCTTGTACAGGTTTAACCGCCCCAGTTCCATTGTAATCTGTGCCGCTAAATATGAAACCAAAGATTCTGTTTTCTTTTTTAAAATGGTATATCTGCTTGTACTGGCATCTTTTAATGGCTGGTGTAACTGCACACAAAGGTCCTTCTGTACTTTTACACCATTTAAAGTCACAATTTCAGGTGTATTTGCTTTCTTTATTCTTTCAAAATGTATTGCTTCACATTTATCTACATTTAACTGTATCTGCCAATCTGTATCCTGCAATTTGTCATGCATCTCAATTTGGTGCCATCAGTCAATTTCAATACTGTTCCCTCAAATCCTAGGTCCAGATCATTTATGTCTGTAGCAAATAAGAGTGGTTCCAACACCGACCCGAGTTGAAAACCACTCGCCACGTTTTAGTCTGGGAAACTTCCTTTTATCGCTACCCTTTGCTTTCATAAGTCTCTTCTGCGTTACTTTAACACATGCTTTTTGAAGATCCATGTAAACCACATCAACTGCGTTTCCTATCATCTCTTATTTCTTCAGAGTGCTACAAGGGTGGTCAAGCGCAACCAGTTGCTGACTAGTCCTGATTTCCTAATTTTTCCAAGTCTTTAGTAGTTTCATCCTAATATTATGGGCTTCAGTAGTTTGCCAGCACCTGAATTATGAATAATTGGCCCACAATTTTATGGTTTATCCTTGCCTGTATTTTTGAAGTGGGGTGGGGGGGCGGTTGTCACATTTACAATTTCCAGTTCTCAAATGTGACACCACTCGCTAAGTGTGGCTTCCAGGAAGGCCAACTAAATACAGGTCATCTAGCAGCTTGTTTAAGTGCCAGCTGTTTCGCATTTGACTTGCAAGACTTGAGTTCGGAAACGTAGCGGCAGTAGCACAAGCACCTAGAGGCTAAGCGCAGTAAACTGCTTTTAAATAGTTTGTAATGCACAATTTTTCTGAACCATTTTGGTGCTGTTTTTGTACATTGATTTTGAAATATTTACTATATTCAGATCTTCCCTCAAATCCTGGGCTGACTTGCCGATTGGGATGTGGCCGAAATTTGCTTTAAGGTGCTGCACAATTAGGGGCTCCTAAGTAGTGATCTCAAGGGTGCTGGTTGTTCATCTCCCTGTCTTGTGGCCAAACCAGTGTAATAAATGTGATCCACATAATGGAGATATATATCATGTGGAGTCTTGAATGTGCAAGAAGGTTGACAGTTTGTAATGGTGATTTTGCGTTTTCCCCCCTCTCCAGTCAAGACTGTATCATTTTTTGAAAATCGGGGTGAACTGAAATTTGTGCAAACTGATTTTAACCTCACAGAAGAATGACCACCCAGTATTTCTCCAGATGTTTTTATTTTCTAACCCAAACAGCGGAAAATGCACTGAACACGTGATTCTAGGCTCAAGCTTTATGTGGGCAGAGTACTCTACTGATGGTGGTGTATTGTCCTGTTGTAGCTCCTGGATTGAGGCATTTCTTTTTCATTGTCAGCATTAATTGTGACTGCTGTGAGAGCTGCCTATGGAGCTGACCTGAAGTGTTGAAAAGAACTTTTATTTGTGGTCCCATTCACTGATACTGAATTGGTTGTATATCCAATCTCGCTCTTTCGCAATGCACTAAGCACAGCCATAGTTTTTTTTTTTAGAGAGGACCAACAAAAGACAGGATTTGGCGAGTGTGTGTGTTGTATAGAATATAAATAAAATAAATTATATTTTAGCCACCATGAAATATATCAAGCTGCAAATTGCTCTTTTAGTAGAGCACGACTGAGTGAGTTTTAAAGTTTTAAAGTTTTCTCCCCTCTACTCTATGAAAACCCTGACTGAGTTATAGTTCCATGGACACTGGCAGCCCTCTGGTACTTTGCTCAAGTGGCCAATCTTTGTGTGAGGCTTGAGAATGAGTGTCAGCAGGCTATTCTCCCAAAGAAGATATCTTAGTTGTCCAGTGTCTACACATGCACTTTTCAGCTATGTTCATTGGATAGTACAGTTCCCACCACTTAAACCATCAACATTTAAATCATCCATAAATCGCTAACCATTTTCCCTTTCCATTATAGTCCATTACAAAGTTGCTGCTTGCAGCATGTTGAGCTCTCTGTGTATTTTGGTGTTTACTCATTAGTTTGTACCTTGTTACGGTGCAACTCCTTTGTTTACATAATCACCTCTATCTGGTGTTGGGTTACAGCTTGCACTACTCCGCATTGAATGTTATAGCAAACATGATGCGGAGATGCCGGTGTTGGACTGGGGTGGACAAAAGTGAGAAGTCGCACAACACCAGGTTATAGTCCAACAGTTTTATTTGAAATCACAAGCTTTCGGAGCGCTGCTCCTTCGTCAGGTGAAGTGAAGAAATACATATGGGCACAGCATATACTTCACCTGAGGAAGGAGCAATCGATAGCTCCGAAAGCTTGTGATTTCAAATAAAACTGTTGGACTATAACCTGGTGTTGTGCGACCTCTCAATTTTGTCCACCCCAGTCCAACACCGGCATCTCCGCATCATGACAGCATATATAGACAGAGAACAATGCCAGACGACTACAGTTAATCTTTCTAACTGCCCTTTTATCACACCTTTAGCCCTTTAGCAAACATGGGCTGAGGGACATTCGACTTGCATTCCTCCCAGCCAACATAACCTGTCTAATCCAGAGCGTGGACCAGGATAGTCTACTGTCTGAAGCAGCATTACGTTAAGGCAATCAGAGAGAAAGGCCTTGAAGAGATGCATAGTAATGCAGCAACAGGCAGGATGTCAAAGGAAGAATTCTCATGGCTGTCACCTTGGTGATCATGATGCTCCACTTGAAACTGACACCGATGATATAGGAGAGGTGGTGGGTGTAATGTGAGCCCAAAATGAAGAGGAGGGAGAACAAGGAACAGGATCTGGACAATGAAAAGATTATGGTTTCGCCGACCGATGTTCGCTCTGCGTTTCTGGCATTGTGGTGTGTTATGGAGCAGCATCTCGACATAGAGCCAGACTTGGAGGCCCTTAGAAAGGTGGACATAGTTTAGCATCAATCTGCCATGTACTGTGCTATATATTTCTATATATTTTTCATGAGCTAATTATTTAAATTTTTAACATTTGACTTTTTAGCAGTTGTGGTTCAGATAAAGCTAGTTACAGTGCATACAGTCTTGTTCACCAGTAATAGTGCTACCCCTTTAAACCGTACAATGCATATAGTGGGCAGGTCGTGTTGGCACCAACACGCTCACGAGAAGCGGTGGGTACTATAGTTGGGAGTGGAAAACCTGGCTTTCAACTAGCTAATTTTTTTTTGTTCTGTCAGACAAAGATGAAGGAAGTGCACTCTCATTAACTTGAAGCCCCTTTTTAACTTGTCCTTTGTATGAGGAGCAAACCTCCTTCTCTGCAGTTCAGTAACTCGAGCATGAATCCCAATAATAAGTTGTGAGCTTCAGTTCTTGAGCTGCCCGTTTTAACAACCTTGTCTCAGTTGGATAAATAATTGGCCTTGGTGAATACTGCTTGGTTAACGTTTGGATCATCGTTAGCTGGATGACAGCCATGTGTCAGTAATTGGTGCAATATAAAAGCAGCTTAAAAAGGTACAAGTGAAAAATGGAATCCATTGAAGAAAATATTGTGTAACCTATACTTGTTAAAGGGGTATGTGTTATCTGTAACTTCATAGAATGATACAACACAGAAGGAAGCCATTCGGGTGTGTGTGTGTGTCAATATAGCTATTCACACACAAGTCACCCGTTTTAATCTCTCCTTGCATGCCTAGGTGTCCATTCCATTGTGAAACACAGTAGCAAGTTTTTAAAAGTTAAAATGTCCTATATAATTGCAACTTGTTGCTCACTCTTTCATAAAGATTAATATGCTGTTTTTTTGAGCCGCGGAGCTGTTGCGCTATTCCATTTGATGTTGGATGTGAAGATTTTGATTTTCACAAACTTTTCATTCCAGAGAATGCAATTGGACATGGTGTTGCTACTGTAACTATTTTACACTTTTTTAAAAAAATGCAGTTCTTTTCCTTCTCTGCGCCTTCCACCAATGGTGCAGCCCTTTTGTAGTAAACACAGTAACTGAAGTTAGTCCAATGCCCTTTTTTTTATTTGAAGTACAGCTGGTCTTCTGCACTTGGAGGCAGGAAGCAGTGTGCAGTGCTGGGCTGTGATTGATAATGTTGCTTGTTTTTTAATCTCCCGTTGCAGGGTGTGGTTGTGGTTTTCCTGCTGCATTAGTTGGCTCTCCCTAGTCCTACTTTTGTCAGTTGTGTTCCTGGCTGTGTTGGTTGTGATGCCGGCAGTTTCTCTCTTTCAGGATTCTTTGTGCGATTGGGCTCAAAAAGAAGCTGCAGTAACACTTACTTCGTAGACTTGTAGTTTTTATTGCAGTCGATTTCATTGTACTGGCTTTTAACTAGTAGTACCACTACTCGGTTAGCTTGGTTTTAAATTGCATGTAAATTTTAACTGGACCAAGTGACCTGAAACTGTTACATGCGACATCTACAGTGGTAGATTTCATCCGGTTTTATTTTACATTTGGTAGATTTCTTGGGTGTTTACTCCAAGATCCTAGTCAACGCCTCTCCATGCTGGTAAAGTCAGCACATCCACTATAATTTGGCTGTTCGCTTGCTGCTGGAAAAAATATTTTATTGAAACTTAAGGCGTCGAGGGTCTTGGGGTCCAGTACCATGATCTACCTCTTGATTCTTTAAATATAAAAGAGCAGTGTTCTACTGTTTGTGCCTTCCTTTTGGCCAGAATGTTTACATGCTCTGCTATGGGATAGTGGGAGTATACTTTTAAATGCTGGGTTTCTAATCTCAGCCAAAGCCTTTGGGGAAGTGCTGAGGGGAACACAAGCTTGTCCCTGGAGGACGAGGCAGATAATCTGACCCGTGTTCTCCAACACCCTTCTACAGTTCACTGCTGTAGGCTTCGAGACCCCTTGTTATAAGGGGTGTGGAGGGAGATGAATTGATTGAAGCAGATTTGTTGAATGGTTAACTTCATCTGACTTGAACTGCAGTTTTCAACCAACAGGGTGGTCCCTGAATTCTGAGAATACATATAACCAAACTATTAATTCCATACCCTGCTGAATAAACTGGGCAGGTAATAAGCAGTTATCTCTTTTTTTGTCTCTTCCCCCTCCCCCTCTCCCTCTCCCTCTCCCTTTCCCTTCAAAATAAAATGGCTTCCTCAGAAATTCAAATTATTTGGTACAAAAGAATCTGTGTGCATAGAAGCTGTAATTTTAACATCTTTTGAAATGGCTAATGAGTTCCTATTTGCCGAGGAATGCTCCAGTCCTCTTGGTATAATTGAACTGTTCATTAGACCTTTTAATTAAAATGCTATGCTGACTATGATAAACTGTTTACTGCAGTGGCTTCCCTCTATCCTCCCAGAGAATGGTGTGCGTGAAGCAGATAAGGGCCCACGCTTGGTTGCGTAGCTCCTCTCTTGCAGTGCAAGGCGGGTGATGCAGTGACACAAGATTACGATTAGCATATTTTTTGTCTGTAATTTAAGCACAGCTGTGGGTACTTTCCTGATTCCTGTTGAATAGCCCTGGCCTACAGCTGGCTTATAGTTTTGGGTGTGTCAATAGTTCTCCAATCTCTCTCGCACCTTGTAAAGTTACTGTTATAGTACTATTTAGGTATATCTGTGAAGAATTTGTTTTGCAGAAATGTAGTTTTACTTGCCTGCCCTTTATCTCTTCCCAGACAGTTATTTGAAAGGCAGTAGTAGAATGAAAAATGAGCTATGTCGCCAGGGAGTGAAGTCTTAACAAGACTTTGTGCCCAGTTTTGGGAATGTGGGTGTGTGGATTGATTCCTTCGTTATTATGTTGCAAGAAGTTACTTAACACTTTAGGTATTTTCTAGAAGCAGTGAAGCATGGACTTTGTTTTCCCCGCTAGCTTCGTCAACAGACTGGAATTCTGCAATAGACTGTTCAAGGAATTGATTAAATGACACACAAGAAATCATGAAATACCAACATTGAATTTGGGGTTTTTTGATTTGCTTTTATATTGCAGCTTTTCCTTTTTATAAAAAAAAAATAGGTTGCATACCTCATCAGAAAAGGTTTCCCACACTGCCTCGCTTTACCAACCTTAAATCCCAGGAATTCTTTTGAGTTCTGCTGGTTGCTGTGGTTTAGTTATTTATTTACAGCTTGCATAGCTGACCCACTGGAATTTGGTTCTGATATTTTTCAGGCGGTGGACAGAAAATGTTAGTTCTTTGCAGCCAGTGATCAATCTCCCTTTGCTGTGAAGACATGGGGCTGAATTTTAATGGAGAAGGTGGGGGCTCCGAAGTGGCCGTGAAAACGGGTTTCCTGCAGGCCCCGCCGAATTTAAAGGCCTGATTTGCATGGAAAGCCTCGGTTTCCCACCCGCGGCCAGCCAGATTGAAGGGGTGGAGGCGGAGGAGCACAGTGGGTTGTCGCTGAATGGTAGGGGCCGGGTGTAGCACTGGGAGGGGTGGGGGGGGTGTCAGAAAAGATTGGCGGCCAGAGGAGGGAGGGGAGGGAAGGGAAGGGAAAAGAGGATCGGAGGCCTCGGGGGGTGGGGGGTTAGGTAGGGACGCAGGATCCAGGAGGTAAGTGTAAAGCTACTTCCCTCCTGGATCCAGCAGTCCTCGCCTTGCATTAGCTGGCGGGTTTCACGGGGCGTGCAAAACCTGACCAGTTAAATTCAAAATGGAGGTTAAAGCAGAGGCTTCCAGCCTCATTATAATATTTAACTAGACGACCCGTCTCCTGGCAGTGGATTGGTTGGCCACCCCATCCCGCCTCCGTTAAAAACCGAAAGTAGGCAGGTTCAGGTTGGGATTCAGATTTTTAGCACTTCAACTTCCCACACGATCCCAACCCACCTATTTTTATTAGGTTAAAACTCCCCTCATGATTTTGTGGGTACTGATGGAATTGTATTTTATTTTCCATCCCCACCCCTTTGTGAAAGCACTGAAGGTCAGTGGGTGCTGACTGATCTCTCATACCTTACATAAGTATTCTTTGTGTAAGTCTAGACAATGACTTGGGCTATTTAACTGCAGAGGCCGTCACAGCTGAGTCCTATCATGTGCTAACCCAGCACGCACACTTTCCAGCAAGGGTCACATGATGATCAGAAGGCGGGACCCTGGTTGATTCCCTCTCCTCTTGCGCACTCTTTTTATCTCGTAATACTCTTCCTTGTGTTGTTGATTTGTTTTCTTATCAGGAACATCCTGTACAAATGGTGGAAATCTCAGTTCTTCTAGTACCACACAGAGTTGTGTAATAAATATAATGTTCAACATCATTCTAATAACTAGTTCTGCATTGTTAAAACTTGATTCTAAAGTTTTTGATATGTGCGCAAATTACTTGCAGTGATGATTTGGAAAAATCCACTAGTACAGATATGAAAATTCCTCCCTTAGATCCAGTTCTGTGTGCTTTATTTTATTGTTTTCCTGAACAAATGAATGGGTCTCCTTTTACTTGTTTTCTTTGCAAATGCATTTATTGGGTGTGAATCTTTTTAGATCTTTTTTCTAAACTTGTTGATCGAAAATCATCTGCAAAAGTTAATGAAGATGGCTGAGACCCCCAGAACATAACCATACATCCGCTAAATGTTGTCTTCCTTTATGGCTCATGTTGGTGTTTCATTAGAGATATGAAGTACATTGATACTTCATATATTTTGGGTTTAGCATGCCTGAGGACCTCTGTGAAATAGCTCATTAGTGCTGTAGGCCCATGATGTACTGTATGTAGTATGTTGAAATAGAAAATATCCCTTTTTGTACAGTACTGTTTAAATATTTTACAGTGAGCATGATCTCATTAGAATCTTTCATATTAGTCTCATTTTGCTATCGTGTTCATTATGCTTCAATTTTTTTTCTTCCAATCTTGGAACCCTTGTAGAAGTCCCTTGAGAATAATGGATGATCCAGTAATGGCAAGGATGAATGGTGTCCTGTCGGTCACTTTCTCTCCCCTCCTTGCTTCTCTCCTATTGAAAAATCCCTGTTTTAATTGACCGCTATTTCAGTTATTGTGCAGAGTACTGTTAATGGTATTTATTTTCCTCTAGTGAATTAACTGCTTTTATTTGGCACCTTTTGCTCTCTTGCTGCCAGTCTGCTTTGTTTAATTGCTCACTTCGCTTCAGTGAGGGGTGGGTGGGTGTGAAGACTAGGAGTGAGAAGAGGGAAGAGTAATAAATACAGAAGTAAACTTGCTAATAAGTAGTCAATGAATTAAGAGCTTTTTAGACAAATCTTGCATCAAGTAGTAATGAATTCTTCAGTGCATGGCCCACATGGGAAAAGTTTAAAATTAGAAGCTTGGGACTGATTTGCCTACCATATTTGGCATTCTGTGGCTTCGTAGACAAAACCCACAGGAATTGGGTGATTTATTTAGCTGGACTGGATGTTGGTGCAGTTGCTCTACACAGCCATAGAGAAATCGGACACAGGTGAGTTCTCCCAGTGTCCTGGCCAATATATCCCTCAACTATCATTACTGACATGCACTAAATAAGCACAGACCTGGAGCTTCTGTGTGTTTTAGGTAGGCTGTTTAGGTTTTAGGTGGCCTCTTATAGTCCTGGAATACAGACACTACCTGGCAAAGTATCTATTGTCCTTGGTGACCCACTGTCCTGGTAGTTTATTATTGTGACTAGCCAAACAATGACAGTGGGTGGCACCCCCTTTTGTTAATGGGATATAATTCATGATATTTTGTAATTTATGCTGTGGGTTTAATCCCATTTTCAATATTTTAACTGGGTGATAGAATGGTTAAATTCCATGTGTGCTTGGTTGTACAGTTTATTTACTATTTTCTTTCCCTCTGGCATTTGCAGTGAAATTGTAGCCCACATCAGCTGTTGCATATGTACACATTGGTTACAAAAAAAGTTTTACCTATCCAAGTAAATCAAACCGCTGTGGGTGTGGTACAGGTGTGGGTACTTTGCTTCTAGATGCGGTCTTTGGATTTTCCTTTGGGGGGAGGGAATACTCAACCACAATTTGCATGTAAATATTGCAAGGTCAATAAGTTCCACAGAGGGAAAAAGATGTGTGTGTATTTAATCAGTTATCAAAACCTATTCTTTCTGAAATTACACCTTGGAACTTACTGAACTATAGTCTCCTTTGCACTTTTAATAACCTGCTTGATTCTTTTAATGGGTATTTTATAATTTTTTTGTTAACATTTAACTATGAGCAAAATGCTGATCTGATTGAAATGAAACTCTAAAATATCAGCTGGCTACGTTATTGTAAATGACATGGTCCTTTGTATGCTTACAATATGTTTGCATCTCGTCTGGCTTTTAATAATTGTTTCTTCCATTTTAATTTAGTTTTTCAGTAGCATGCACATTGTGTTGAGATATACTGGTATGGTTCCCTTGGAATGAACCTATTTGAGAATAAGGTTATTGTTTAACTCCAGTCACTGTGTTCATTGACCTGAGGCAGTGTGTGCACCCAGCTACTCTGCACCTGTGTATAAACTGACCCAGAAAAGTTTAACTCTTTCTTCATTGGTCATAAACTTCTACAATTTCCCTTCTTCCCACCCCACCCCATTTTCTCCAAGTGTTAACTCCTGGAGTATGGTTCCAAGGATGCCATCAAGTGGCCAATACCTCACTCGAGCAGTAATCTTTTTTTTATGCCCTCTCCTCACTTTCATCCAAGTATAAGGGTGCTGTGTCTCTGCAATTGTCTTGACTGAAATGCACTAAATAAGCACAGACCTGCAGCTTTAATTTCAACCTTGGCTCAGTGGTAGCACTCTCTCCTTTTTTGAGTCAGAAGTTTGTGGGTTCCAGTCCCACTCCAGAGACTTGAGCGCATAATTTAGGCTGACACTCCAGTGCCGTTCTGAGGGAGTATCGCCTTTTGGATGAGACTATTCAAAGAAGAACAGGTGAGTTCTCCTGGTGTCCTGGCCAATATATATCCCTCAACTAACCTCACTCAGATTATCTGGTCTTTATCACGTTGCTGTTTGTGGGGCCTTGCTGTGTGCAAATTGGCTGCCGCGTTTCCTACATTACAACCGTGACTACACTTCAAAAGTACTTCATTGGCAGTGAAGTGCTGAGGTTGTGAAAGCAGCTAAATAAATGCAAGTTTTTCTCTCTTTCTTTCTTTCTGCTCGTTTTTTTTCTTTGTATGCCTAATATTACACTGGGTGTTCCCATTAATTCAAAAGGAAGGGCTACTAACACTATTTTAAAAAGGAAGTCACAACTGCTTTATGTAACTGGGTGAATCGGGGCTTCATGCCCAGGATGTGTTTAGAGAGCTCTGTGGGTGAACTTTCCATTTGAAATATGTTTTATAATCTGCTCTGCCTGTGATGTACAATATTGAGTTGCAGTCCAGCACGTTGATTCTCAGTGTAGCTGTTCATTGTCTTACACAAGTCCAAAATGTTTCAAGTTGTCACCTACTAATATTCTTAGCATCTAGGAGAACCAAACCAGTTGGTGACCATTCTACATCAGGCTCTTCATGTTGCACTTGGTATTTTGCGTAGTACTGTATTTACTGACTAAGTTTGGGTCTGTCAAGTTGACAAGTGTGATCAAAATGGATGTGGAAGTAAATACTTTTTTGGAAGTAGCCAATTTTTATTGAACAACTTTGAAATGATTTCCCTTGCTGGCAAATTTGCCACATTTATATTGCAGAGCAGATTTGTCAGCACTGAAACAACCCCTCTTGCACAACATTTGAGTACGTACCTGTGACTATCTTTGTGTTGTAGGCCTTCCCGATGTCGAAGTTCTGTGTAGGCTAGGAATATGGAAACGATTAAAATGGGGAACACAACAGAAGGTGCTCCTGGTGGCAGGTGTTTTAACTTTGCAGACAATGGCATTTTAGAGGCACTGAGTGAAACTGCCACCTGAGAGTTTTGGTGCACTGGTGCTGTGTCACTTACATTAAATAGTTGCTTCTAGCATGCATGTTGACAGGAGGAAGCTGGTAGGGTAAACCTGGTGTGAGATTGTTGAAGTGGCTTTCTATTTCAGCACTGATTTTGGGAGAATAAAATAGTACTTGTCTCCCAGTGACTCTTTTCCCTCTTTACACTTCTGGCAGCACCATTTTCCATCAAGTGCCTGTAAAAACTCCTATGACTCATTGGGAAAAATGGTTTCCGTTGCCACTGAAAATTATAAATGGGTGAGCTTGATGTTGCTAACTGGTTGATGGCAAAAGAACAGTGCGTTTGGTATTGACTGCAGTGTTTAAATGTAAAAATGCCTTCTCCACGTAGGTCAAAGTCTTGAAGGCGGTAAAGCAGGAAATAGCTGAGTTTTGTTGTGTGGAGCCAAGCCTCTTGAGTTTGTCCAGTAAATCAATTTCAGTGAATCACCTATATTGTTTGCACATGCCCTTTTATGGTGCAAAAATATTTTACTTCATTGAGTATGCATTAGTGGAGTAAAAGTGAAAGAGTTGTAAAAGGAGTGATGATCGAGAAAATGAGGGCAGCTTTTTAAGGGTGGGGGCAGCTTTTTAACGGTGCAATTCAACAAGTGATTTTCCCTTGCACTTTTCTCCCACCAAATCACTGGCACTAGGCACTGTTTCTCTCTGGCTAATGGCTCCTTTGTACTGTTCCTATCCATGGTTAATTTTGCAGATGTTCGGGAAAGTCTTGCCTCAACAAATAATGAAGATTAACCACACCCTGTTTTGACTCCTCCAAGGCTTCATCAGTTTGTACTCCACTGCAGGCCTGTCAACTATCCTACATCTAGTGGGAATATCCTGGGTCAGTTAGTAATCTCCCACCCTGCCACTCAAGATTGCAATCTTGAATGTGTAGAGCTATGCTTGTTGTTTTATGGTATTTCTCTTTCCTCAGCAAGCGAAAGTGAAGAGAATAGCACGTCTTGACTGTTCATGCTGAATGGTTGGTTGTTCCTAGGATTTCAGTGTGAAGTGTAGAGGTGGGCATTGATGCTCAGCATTTGAATCAACCAAGCTGCATAGTGCGGGGGAGGGGCATGGCACATATCACTGATAATTCAATCCAGTTCTCACCTGATCCCCACAAATGGTCTTTCCTGCAGGGATCACTGGATAGTAATTGGGAGCTTCCCCACTCCTTAACCAAAGGGCATTGAGGCCAATCATAGATTCTTGCAGCACAGAAGGAGCATTCGGCCCATGGTGCCTGTGCCAGCTTTCTGAAAAAGCTACCCAATTAGTCCCTCTCCCCTGCTCTTTCCCCATAGCCTTGCAATTTTTTTTCCTTTTCAAGTATACAATCCAATTCCCTTTTGAAAGTTACTATTGAATCTGCTTCCACCACCCTTTCAGGAAACAACTCGGTCCCTAAAAATAATTCTCCTCGTCACCCCCTTGGTTCTTTTGCCAATTATCTTAGCACTACAACCTCGGCTAAATCAAGCTAACTCCGCACAGTTCGGTATATCAGACCTAGGACGTCTAGGTCTATAGGGCTCGCTTACACTCTCTTACCAAGTGAGCCATTGAGGGAATTGTCAAGCTGACTCCTACAACCTGTTTCAACATGTATCCTCTTAGTGAGGCAAATAACCGGAAGACAACCCCAAGCTAACATTACCTTGCCAAGTCCAGTGACTATTTGGAGGTGTCCTAGCAGAACCTGTATCGTCTTCCAGATATCCACATGTGTAGGGAACACAGACTGTTTGCTTTATTTGGGACTGGCCAATTCTGCACAGACCAAGGATTAAAACTATGATTTTCTTATTCTGTATGGTGCAGCTACTCACTAGAGGGAGAATAACTGAATTCCTCATTTGTAAATCCAGCACCTAAAATACTTTTAAATTCTTTCATCTGAGATTGATTCCTTTTTTTTGCCTCATGCCTCATGGGCCCTGAAATAATATGTGGGGAAGATACTGTATAGCATTGAGTGTCTCAATTGATCTGACTAGGATCAGTATCCTTTTTCATCCTTGGATGCTGACCTATGGCGGCTGATCATTTCAAGTTTGACAACTATGAATTTTAAGTCAACTGAGGATGCTAGCCATCTATTGAAATGTCCAGGTTCCATGGGAATGGTTTTTCTTTTGAAAATGATGGTTATTCCTTTTGTGGAAGCATCCTTTCATTGGCGAAGTGTATGGAGAAACCGAGCTAATGTTTCAAGTCGATGACCTTTCGAAAGGTTTAATTTTGTTTCTCTCTGCAGTATTTTGCTTTTGTATGAAACTTACTGAGCTGGTTTTTGGGTGGCCCAAAGCTGCTGTTTGCATAATCACTGGCCATGATATCCAAGTACATCACCTCTACTTCGTTCTATAACTGCAGTCATGTGAGATTATTGGTTTTGTTAAAGTATTTACACATACAAAAACTGATGGCTCCCATTGGATTACAGATTGGTGGCCCAAGTGCAAACTGTTTCATCACCCCAGTAGTTTATATTTTGGAATGCGAAATGTGAACTGCTTTGAGCAAATAATGAACTGTTTAAAATTGCACTCCATAACATTCACTGGGATGGGACGGTGTATTTCTATGTCAAAAGAAAATTTGTGCTGCACACTCTCTCTATATGGTCTAAGCAGTCAAACATATATTCTCACCGGTTTCTGCGCATACAGTGTAGTATTGAACTCTAGTAATCAGTTCTACAGTATTGCTTTTAACACTAGGTGCCCATTAAGTGATATGATCTCCCGGTAATGCCCTTGAATTAGACCACACCATTTAATCAGATGTGCCAGCCCTCATTGTTGAAATATAATGGGAAAGAACGAAACCGAGTCTGTTACAGATTTTATAATGAACTTAAAGATGGCTGTTATATTTCTCATTTTAAGATGTATTCAATAGAAAGTTGCATACTTTCCCTATGTCGTGCATTGGAGCCCAGTGAATGGAAAAATCCCCGAGGCCTAACGAGACATTTGAGACAGTGTCGGATTGAAGTGTTCATATCAGTGACTTGGGCCTATGGAATCACTAAAGTTAGTGCCAGCAGAGAAACTTGGATGGATTATTCGATGACTGGAAGAAGCATTTGGAAATATGGTGACGTTTTAAGTCTACTAAAAGGCATCAGTTTAAAAACAACTGGCTAACAGCCACGTAATTGCCTAATGTCGGACCGCTGCCATTCCAGCAAACAAAAGATCCCATTACATTTCAAAATCAGCTAATCAATGCTTGGATTGTCTGGGTTTCTCATTAGCGTTTATTATTATTATTTGAAGTCCAGAGATGAGGATTTTTTCTCTCTCTGATGCAGTACTATGAGACAATGGCCTGCTGCTTTTGTTTGACTGCTAATGAGTCAGTTTGGATTATTAATTAGAAGTTGGGATCTATTGAATACAGAAGCACTCTGCAAATGCTTTTTCTAAGCAATAGTGATTTTTACCTAATGTAATTGCATTAAATGTAAAGGGGACACTTCTAAGTAATCTTTGCATTATATTGTGATGTTGCAAAGTGATTTGTGCTTCATAGTCCTGAAAGGTATTTTGTAATCATGACTTCAGCGATCTTTTAATACACTGGAGCAGGAAATCAATTCCCCACAGCCTGAAATCACTTGAACTGACACAAACTTCTTTTTCACTCTAATATCTCTGTTAAAAACCCCATTAAAAAGTTAAGCCTTGTTCAATGAGATATAACCTGGGATTTTAACAGTTTGAGTAATAACTATTGCTGAACAAACGTTCTGGCCCTGAAAAACTAATTTTATATTTGCGGAATGTCAAATTTCTCCATTATGATAGATTTTCGAAAATAGATTTTAAAACTTTTTTAAAAGTTTGATATTTCAGCCTCTACTGTAACCCCATGTGTCTGTTCCAATCTTTATTTTGCTCTCTTAAAATAATTTAAGTGAATGAATGATAAAAGCTGCTTTTTATTGCCTGAGAATTTGTTAATGTGATTGGCTGCTTAGCCAGCTTGATGACATCACTGCTTCTGTTCACTGGAGAGCCCCTTTTGACTGCGCTACAATCAAATTAACGCTGAAAAAGCTAAAGTTTTCACCACAGAGATCACGAGATCTTTGTGGGCAGCTTTCTTCGAGGTCAGCGGTGGTCGCCCTCACTTCGCTGCTGACCGCAAATTCCGGGCCATTGTAAACTAGTCCATTAAATGGGTGTCTGAAACAGGATCTGGGACAATAGTATGGGTTTTGTGGTTTGCTTACTGTTCCAGTACTATCCTATAAACTGTAAAGCTCTCCTGTAGAAGAATGGACTTTGTTCTTGTATAAATTTGTCATGGCTCAATGCCAATAGAGCATGTTTCTGAAAGAGGTTCTGAGTAATTTTGTACCCTATTTAACAACCTGCTGATTATTAATCCTTCTCTCTGTGGCAGCACAACTGAGATCGCAAAGTCTGCGGATGGGCAGGGTGGGGAAGGTGGTTACATGAGTGGCTTGCCTTAAACCAGTATTCCATTTACAAACCCAGTTAGTGTTCAGGTTTATTATTTCATGTTAAAGTGATCCTATGTAGTTGTTTTCTTCACTGAAAGAACAGAATGGAACTAGAGTATGAACCCGTTGAGTCACAGCTTCATTTCTGCTAGATATAAAACTGCCCTGATTTGCAGTTTTGTATCTAGTAAACCAGTTCCTCCGCAGTAGTATGGTCTGTTTCCTTACTATGACATGAGTGGCTGTTTCCCTCCCATATGGTCTTGGAACATAAGAAATAGGAGTAGGCCATTCGGCCCCTCGAGCCTGCTCTGCCATTCAGTAAGATCATGGCTGATCTTCTACCTCAACTCCACTTTCCTGCACTATTCCCATATCCCTTGATTACCTTAATATCCAAAAATCTCTCGCTCTCTGTCTTGAATGTACTCAACGACTGAGCCTCCACAGCCCTCTGGGGTAGAGAATGCCAAAGATTCACCACCCTCTGAGTGAAGAAATTTCTCATCTCAGTTCTAATTGGCCGACCCCTTATTCCGAGACTGTGACCCCTGGTTCTAGACTCCTCAGCCAGGGGAAACATCCTCACTGCATCTACCCTGTCAAGCTCTAAGAATTTTGTATGTTTCAATGAGATCACCTCTCATTCTAAACTCGAGAGAATATAGGCCTAGTCTACTCAATCTCTCCTCATAGGACAATCCCCCCATCCTAGGAACCAGTCTGGTGAACCTTCGTTGCACTCCCTCTATGGCAGGTGTATCCTTCCTTAGGTGAAGAGACCAAAACTGTACATAATACTCCAGGTGTGGTGTGGATATTACAGAAACCCAGTGGCTTACTATGAGAAATGAGAAGTAGCACAACACCAGGTTATAGTCCAACAGTTTTATTTGAAATTACGAGCTTTCGGAGCTCTGCTCTGCTCTGCTCCTTGTACAGGTACAGTGAAGGAATACAAATCGATTACACAGAGCAGCGCTCCGAAAGCTCGTAATTTCAAATAAAACTGTTGGACTATAACCTGGTGTTGTGCGACTTCTCATTTTTTGTCCACCCCAGTCCAACACCGGTATCTCCGCATTATGAGAAATGAGTGCAGGATGTGTAAGCTTGTCATCCTCTTGGGGCTTATGCCAAGTGATTCATTCACAGCCAGATTTGACTTCAGTGGTAACTGGTTGTAGTTCTCTCTTCCCGCACTGAGAATTACAAGTAGATTGGGGGAGGGCAAAGAAAGCCCAGTTAGTTTTTCTTTTGTTCAAGTGCTGCTTAGATGTTCATTTCATTTCTCATGTGATACATTGTTTCGGTTTGGATACTTTGGAAGCAGTCTCTTGGATCTTTAAGGTAATCATAGACAACAGAATAAATGAATAGGGCCGCGACTATCTGCATCGAAGGGAGTGCTGGCAAGTTATTTTTAAATTGGGGCTCGATAATAAGAGGGAGGTTATTGTTTAATAATTGTACTGACAAAGTAACTCCCTTGTTGGTAACAGGATGCTGACTCATTTGGTGAAATGATTCTATCTGGATACTGCAGGGAGTAGCTAATGGCATGTGGGGAGGGGGACAAATCATCATCAACAACAACAGCTTGCATTTATATAGCGCATTTAACATAGTAATACGTCCCAAGGTGTTTCACAGGAGTATTATAAGACACAAAATTTGACACCAAGCCACATAAGAAATTAGGGCAGGTGACAGGTAGGCTTTAAGGAGCGTCTTGAAGGAGGAAAGAGAGGTCGAGCGGTTTAGGGAGGGAATGCCAGAGCTTGGGGCCTAGGCAACAGAAGGCACAACCACCAATGGTTACGCAGTTACAATCAGGGATGCTCGAGGGCAGAATTGGAGGAGTGCAGATATCTCTGGGTGGGGGTGGGGCTGAAGGAGATTAGAGATAGGGAGGGGCAAAGCCATGGAGGGATTTGAAAACAAGGATGAGAATTTTAAAATCGAGGCGTTGCTTAACTGGGAGCCCATGTAGGTCAGTGAGCACAGGGGTGATGGGTGAACGGGACTTGGTGTGAGTTAGGACACTGGCAGCTGAGTTTTGGATCACTTCAAGTTTATGTGGGGTAGAATGCGGGAGGCCAGCCAGGAGTGCATTGGAATAGTCAAGTCTAGAGGTAACGGGCATGGATGAGGGTTTCAGCAGCGGATGAGCTGAGGCAAGGGCGGAGACGGGTGATGTTACGGAGGTGGAAATAGGCTGTCTTAGTTATGCTGCGGATATGTCAATCAATCCATTTATCCCATATACTATTCAAGGCTTTATACTGACTGAAATAAAATGAAGGCAAACCAGTTTGGCTGCTCAGTCCTGCATTCTAAGAATGTGTCTCCGATTTCTAAGTTTCCTAAAGGACGAAGAGCCCTACTGTGTAATCATTGTAGTTTAGAAATGCATGGAATGTACAAAGTCTGTGCTGGAACTCAAGCCAGTGCAAGTGTTTGGCTATCTCCTACTTGAAACAGTTCATTGCTTATCCAGAACTATCATTGATTTATCTGGATCACTAGATTATCATGTTTGAATTTCTATAAACTGCACATGATAGTTTCTCAGATGGCTTTGTGGGTAAATGCAGTTCTATACAGTAGTACTGTGCCAGATTTGTCTGTGGTCTTGCTGAGTCAGCTGGTCTTAGCCAGGGTGCCTTGTAAGACACTGGTTGACTTCCATATCCCTGGGCTGGAAAGAAGAAAAAGTCAACCAGAATTCTTTTTCCTGATTGCAAGATAGATGCAGATCAGGGTCCCTTTAGCTTTTTTTTATCTCACTGACCTAGACAAAGAAAGCTACATTTTATCTCTTCCTAGGGTAGTCAACTCTGGATGTTTGGTAGTCAAGTCCTGGGGGTTTGATCACATGATGCCTACCTACAGTTTGCAAATGTTAATGCATTTACCATATAACGGTTGGGTTCCCTCTAATTGAGTATCTATGCTAATGCTTTTGTGTACAAGGTTCTGAGAACTGGGAGGCCACCCGTGAGCAGAAGAAGCTCTACGATTCTTCTAGGTTGCTAGCAGCAGTGCCAGGGAGATTCATCTTCCATTCCTGGAGACAATCTCTGGGAGCATTGGCAACTCTAGTTGTAACTAATTCTTGGTTTTTATTCTGCTTTAAATCGTTGATGTTTCAGTACTTGAGTACGCTTATCAATTTTATAATTAAAATGTAGATGCAATGAGATTTAAAGAGATATCGTACTATAAAATGATGGTCGTTTCAAATGAAGTATTCACAGCCAGAGTCGTGCTGCTGTACTCCAGCACGCTAAAACAAAAATGTGGTAGTAAAGTGTTCATTTTTGTGTTCACACTTTAAACACAGAATTCTAAAACTTGCAGAATATAATTGTGCATTAAAACACGATTCAAAGCCATTCCCAACTTGTCTAATGAATCAGAAATCGAAGACCATAATTGCTGCTGTTGAACATTTATCTACTAATCTAGGAGAATGCCAATCTGTATGGAGTGCGGTTACTCCTGCTAAAGGAGCCCACAGTGAATGACACCCTTTCGTGCTGGATGTGTGCTACAACTCTCTCTATTACATGTAACCCATTAATACAAAGAGCTAAACCTGACATGGTAGCTTCAATACCGTTCACTTTTATATGGGGGGGGGGGTTGGTAAAATGGTCAGATGCAGTGATTAACCTATTCAGTCGTGTAAGTGAAATTCACGTTCAAGCGTGTTTTTTAAAGTTGCGTTCGTGTCTCACTAATGGGGTTTTTGACAACTAACTTAAAATTCCACATTAACTTGGCTGTAAGGGTGAATGACAAAATGACATTGAAGAGTGAGCTAGAAAGTAAGGACAGCACTGACAAATCTGCAAACTCCACCACTAGCATCCAGTCTGGGAACGAGTAGGATGGAGAGTCCTGGTAGGAGTAGAAGGAAGTACGCAGGTGCAAACCACAGGTGCGAAGCTTTACTTTTCTACCAGGTTGCTAGTAGCAGTGCCTGAGAGATTCCTCTTCCATTCTGGGAGAATCCTGAACAATCCGGGAGGCTTGGCATTCTGTGTGAAGAAATTCTTCCTGACATCTGTGCTAAGCTTTCCTTTTATCAATTTAACTGAGGTCTACTTGGTATAGCATCCTGGAATACTTTGTAGTGCCCCAGATTTATGTTTTCTATGCCATTTAATATCTTGTGTACTTTTAGAAGGTGTCTCCTTTCAAGACTAAAGAGCCCTACTCTTTGCAGTCTTTCCACACCTCAATCCTTTGATGGGGATCAGACTGTGACATCACCTCCCAGTGCTTGAGCGTTTCCTTGCAATCTAGATGACTAGATGACTAAAGCTGAACAATACACAAGGTGTAAATTATGCTAAAGTTGCTTTTGTTACATTTAAGGTGATGTGAATCTACCAATTTTGAATGATGTGACCTTTGGGTGCAAAAGTCTTTGGGTTATCTTGTTGCTCTTTGCCCTTAAGACCTGGATTTGAATCCTGCCCCTAATGATGAGAAGGAAGTGTTTCCTTTTGGTATTACTTTGGAGAGTCCTAAGTGAAATGAGTCTGTAATATTAATTCCAATGCTAAAACTACCCATAATTCAGCACAAGCTGCCCCTTAATTGACCACCTATTTTAGAGTTCATCAGCATAGTTAATGTGGGAGATAGAACTGTCATACTGGTGGAGGATGGGCTGCTCTTGAGGATTACAGCATCCTTTGGATTGCTTCATGCTGCAAAAAGTAGGAAAAAATTCTATTCCCTATTTGATAACCCTTGTATCAAATGTATTTTTTTTTAACAAATGCTGTGATGAGAGAATGCAGGAAGTAAACTACACTCCCACATGAAATCCAATGACCAGTTGGGTATCGCAGCATACCAGTAATTCCATTTTATTATTGCTTTTCGTCTTTGGGAAATAAAGTTTAGTACCTTACTATACTCTTCCCAGTGCCCATGTGTGGCCACAACTTTAAAGCAAATCCCTGCTCGTCCCATCAATTGACACAGATGTCCATTTAATTCAATTGAATCTGTGGAAAGCTCTGTATGTAATTCCTTACAGATTGTGTGTAATCTGATATTCTTGGTGTCCTGCATTTTGCTAAAATGTCTGCTCCTGTTTTATGCCTAAGCTCTTTTGGCACTAAATTCCAAGCAGTTGGATTGGAATTTCATCTCATGGTGAAAGGAAATTGTATACATGGTTCTTCAGCTTAAGGAAAGGGAACAATGTTGAGGAAAAATATATTGAATGATATGAGATGATTGGGTAAATGGTGTTCAAAAACAGACTTTTGTCATTGTTCTGTTCTTCAAGATGACTTATTTAACTTGTTTGTGTTGCTTGTGTGAATTTCATCCCTTTTTTAAGTAGGAGTATTTTGTTCATGCATTCCCCCCCCCCATTCTTTTTGAATGGATATTTTCTTAATAACTTTTATTAAGATATTGAGATTTGCTGCCCAACCGACCACCCACCATTCTAAGGTCTCTGTTCCTCTAAAGCCATTCCACTGCCATGTGTTACAGGGAGAGGCCAGGTGTCCAAGTGGAGACTGGAATTGCAAGTTAACCTCAGAGTTGATGAGTCTTTTAACTTTCTAGAAGTCTCTCTTCTGCCCTGATTCGTAGCAATGCCAAACAGACCCAAGTCCATTACTGTCTCCCGCTTGTACCATCCACACTTATCACGGGCTGCCACCTATATCGGGCAGATGGAACTAACCATTTGCATGTACCATAAGAATCAGTTACAAAGGTGCCGCTTATAACAGTGAGCCTGTCGCACCTCGGTAATCACAGTATTGCCATAAAAATCTCCCACAATTTTCTCTTTACTGGCAGACTGGCATTTCTTGGTCAGTACAGGAATTGAGTGGGAGCTGCACTCGACACCAATCCACATCTTGGGACCCCAGTGGACTCCACTGATCACTAACAGTGGAGACTGACTTTACTGTCTACCGCTTATAGTGAATGAATCACGTTGACACCAACGTGCCTGCCATAAGCGGTGAAGCTGTACTTCCATCTCCCTTTGTTTTTCTGTCTGCACATTTTCAGCCCCTTCTCTGCTCTCTCCTCTCCTTCCTGTCATTTAGCCATGCCACCTTTTTTTCATTTCTCCCTATCTGGTACTTTTCTTCCACAACCCATTAGTACTGCTCTATCTCCTGAATTTGGAGTCGCAGGCTTGAATCCACTTTGAGTAAAGCCCATGGCTACTCTCTGCCTCTCTTGGCATTCTCTAATGGCTCATTGAGGCACCCATCACTGCCTCATTACGAGTAGCAGCCCCAAATGCCCCATTCTTTCGTCTTGTTGACCTTCCTGCCCAGTGCGCCTGTTGGAGGACTAAACTCACCAACCTCTTTCCTGTCCCACTCAACACTGCCTCAGTGTAGTTTCTATATTTCCCTCGACTTTGCAGGAGAAAAAAACCTTATACTGAGAAATATATGTAAACCGCCATTGTAAAAACAAATGTTGAAGTTGTAGTGGCTACCTAGATTTACTTGGAAACAGAAGTTCTATTGAGCTGCCCAGTTATCTGTTTGAAAATGTACTGAAATTATTTTGTGGTCTTTGTATTGCCATTTGAGATTCTTGAATTTGTAACTCGAGCTAAAATATACACAATCGATTAAATAAATCCCAGCTCTTGGTTTAGCAGACTAATGGATGATTCCGAAATATTTCTTAGAGTGGCTTTATTTTCTTTGTTGCAAGTAACTGCTGCTTTGAGAACTATCGTTCACTTGTATGTTTATTTTGTCTAGGCGGAAGCTGATGTGTCCTCCTTGACTAGACGTATCCAGCTGGTTGAGGAAGAGTTGGATCGTGCTCAAGAGCGTCTGACTACTGCCCTGCAGAAACTGGAGGAGGCTGAAAAGTCAGCAGATGAGAGTGAACGGTAAGAGATGAATGACCTTGCAATACATTGGTACCTGGTTGGTACATTAAGACCGCCTCCTGCTTAATCTGGGAAAGAGAGGCCAAACAATTCCCCCCCGCTTAATCAGGCCTAAATTGATGCCTGCAGTGTTGCACGTTATATAGGTTTTAATCTGGAGCTGTGAATTCTTTGCGCACTAAGCCTTTTAAGGATGCAGTTATCCTACAGTTGCCAGCTGAGGCTATAATTGCCAGCTTCTGATAATTATAATCAGAGAGCCTGAAGCTCTAGGCCCACCCGCTCTGCTGACCATTGTACAAATGTTTGTTAAATTTTTATGTTGGAAGAATTGTTGTTCTACTCGTGCTGGTGTGATGCCAAAGGCTTTCTGTTAGAAGTGATCTCATGCCTGACCTAACTTCAATTCAAATGGCTTTAGATCCAATTTATACCATTGGGTGAGCGCAGACTCTGTAGTTTCGCAGATCTACTACATAACTAGATCCTTTAGAATGTCTTAATGCAGTACTTCAGTAATTCACTTCAACATTTTGTAAAGTTATTTTGACTCTTCTCTGTATCCTTGTGCAGATTATACAAAATGTGGTCAGTGCACTGTTTCTGTGCTCTTGCATGTGGTGGAGTTGAATAAATCCCAACTCTTAAGTTGCTCCTAAGAAGCCAGTAAGTTCTGGTTACACACTGTCATAAATACAGAAGTGCCTGTGAGGAAGGGGGAAGCGATTATTGATGGTTATACAATGTTATTGGGATATTGCTGATGAAAGAATTGGTTGTGTCGACCTTGTTTACAATGCTGTGCAATTTTATCTGGGTGATAGTCTCTCAATGCATCCTTTTAAAATTCCCATCCTTGTTTTCAAATCCCTCCACTACCTCCTCCCTCCCTATCTCTGTAACCTCCTCCAGTCCTACAACCCTCCGATACCTGCGCTCTAATTCTGGCCTCTTGTGCATCCCCAATTTTAATTGCTCCACCATCGGCGGCCGTGCCTTCAGTTGCCGAGGGCCTAAGCTCTGGAATTCCCTCCCTAAACCTCTCCGTCTCTCTTTCCTTTTTATGACTCTCCTTAAAACCTACCTCTGCATTAATATTTCCTTATGTGGCTTGGTGTCAAATTTTGTTTGATAACGCTCCTGTGAAGCGCCTTGGAACATTTTACTACATTAAAGGCGCTATATAAATTCCTGTTGTCGTTTCCTTTTGTGCTTCAGGTTATAGATCTTCCAAGTACAACTTAAAATGTCTTCCCCCATGACCTTCTCAAGGGCAATTAGGAATGGGCAATAAATGCTGGCCTTGCCAACGACGCCCACATCCCAGGAACGAATAAAAAACAAGTTATGTCTTTCCTCATGGATCCAGGGATGTCGAGCAGTAGTCTCGCATGTTTGCAGTGATTATGCTTCAGTCATGTTATTGACTCTTCTACAGGGGTTAGCTGATCTCATCAAAAAATGTATCGGCAGTTATTGAAAGGGGTACCTGTGGACAGTAGATGTCCTGGATGTAGCGGTTTTAGCTTTTATATACCCTCTTTGATTCAAAGAGGGGGAGTGGAGATGATTTGAAAAAGCTGAGGATAATAATTCCGTTCTGAAGCCATGGCTGAGCCAGTAGGTGTTTCCTAATATGGAATTTAAATGCAATCGTTAGGCTATTAATTTAGCTGAGTGTACTAGAGGTCCTACCAATCTTTGTGTACAGCTCAATGCTTCCACTGTTGCAAAGGGGTTCAAAGAAATGGAATTATATAGCATGACTTGCACATCTAGTTGTGTGCCTTTTTTATAGTGAATGCCTAGGCAGTGAGAGTTGAAAATATAGTTATAATTGACAGTATTAAAATCAGATGCACTTCCAGATCTGTGATGGTATACCAGATCTGTGATGGTATAACTTTGCATAAAGCATTATTTTCTAACTATTGAAAAGCATAATTTGAAGCAGCAATGTGCTTGCGGGAAAACAATTGGAAGTACTGTGAAGTGATGGGACTCTGCTTTGCAATTACAATTCCTTGCATATCCAGGTTATGGTTTCAATTGTGTTCCATAGGAGAGCTGTCAAGTGACCCATTCATTTATGCTCTGCTTATGGGGATAGCCTCACACAGGAACAGGAGTAGGCCATTTAGCCCCTCGAACCTGCTTCGCCATTCAATTAGATCACAGCTGAACTGTACATCCGCTCCATTTTACCCACCTTAGCTGCATAATCCCTTGATGCCCTTATCTAGCAAAACGCCACCAGTTAAGTGTTTCCTCATATTCTGTTGCTGGATTGTAAGATATTCTGCCAGGAGGAAGAGCAGCTTTTGTCGAGGATTGCAGGTGAGGGGGAGGCAGGTTGCAAGTGATCCGTTTCCTGTATTATGTGTATAATCAGTGTGCGATCAGTCTCTGTACTATGCATTGTGCAACTACAGAGGGACTATGCATTGTGCAGCCACAGAGGGACTAGCTGCCTGAAAAAATGTTTAGACTGGATGGAAGATTTCCAGTACGTATTCACTGGTCTGCACAAACACGTGACTTTTCCTGCCATGGTTTTCATTTACAGTGTGGGTTTTTACTTTTGATTCCAATGCATTTCCCTGATATACAGGAATTAATGATTTTTCTTTCTGCAGAGGGATGAAGGTTGTGGAGAGCAAAGTCTTAAAGGCTGAAGAGATAATGGAAATGCAAGAGATGCAGCTGAAGGAAGCTAAACATATTGCAGAGGAAGCAGACCGCAAATACGAAGAGGTAACCTTTTCATAGAAACTAGGAGCAGGAGTAGGCCATTCGGCCCGTCGAGCCTGCTCCACCATTCAATACGATCATGGCTGATCATCCAAATCCAGTACCCTGTCCCTGCTTTCTCACACAGAATCCCCATCGAGCCTGCACCGACACATATCCCACCCTATCCCCGTAACCCCACGTATTTAATTCCCCCTAACATATCCCATCCTATCCCTGTAACCCCACATATTTAATCCCCCCCTAACACTAAGGGTCAATTTATCATAGCCAAATCAACCTAACCCGCACATTTTTGGACTGTGGTATACCAGATCAGGGAGATCTGTCTATCCTTTTAAGGTGCTGGTGTACAGTTCCATGGTTATCTGGCATATCACCCAAGTGAACATTCTTGATGTGTAAGCATAGACAGGTAGTTTATTCTGTCACATTTGGCTGGACATAGAAAGGACATCGCAGCCAAGCTCAATCCTGTTTTTGCCCGCTGCCCACATATTGAGGCAGAGAAAAGGATATTCTAGCTAAGCTTTGCCCAATGCAAGAGGAACCCTGGCTAAGTTTTTTTTTGTCTTGCTAGCTTATAATGCTGATGCCAACTATAGGATCTCTACCACAGCCCTGGTTGAGATCTGTTAACTCGGCACAGGCTGGGGACTTTTTTTGGGTGGTTTGGCTCAGTGGATGATACATTCACCAACTGAGCCTTCAGGGTAGCTGATCTAACCGTGCTATTTAAACTGATGCTGGCTCATCTAGTTGCAGTCAACAATGGGGTTTGTTAAAAGTGCACATTATGTTAAATTGGATTTAGTGCAATTTAATTGAGCTTTGTCTGGTTTGCTTGCAGGTGGCACGTAAACTTGTCATCCTTGAAGGTGAGCAGGAGCGAACCGAGGAGCGTGCAGAGCAGTCAGAAAGGTAAGTTTGAATTCTGTAAACTTTGTTTTTGTAGAAGCTGTGTTGCTAGAAAGAGCCACTGGAGTCTGGTAGTATGAACTCTGAGCGCTGTGCACTGTACAAACAGAAAGGTGATGGCTTTTGATCAGAAAACAATGACTCAGCCCACCGAACCCTACCATTCTGGCAATGTGTGAGTCAGCAGATTCATGTTTAATCCACCAACCGCGTCATGTGAGAAAATTCATGTGCGTGGTGGATAAGTGCCTTCAGATGCTAACGGCCTAGTTAGCAAGAAAACCCAACCTAAAATGAAGTTTACAGTGCTGTGTTTATGCTGAGTTGAATACACTGGGATTAACGTCACTGCAGTGTGTACTTACAAGTGTATTCCCTCCATCACCTGTTTCTGCAGAGGATAATGATCCTATCTCCTTTTTCACCCCCCCATCACTTGCCAAGAGCCTAGACAGCGTGTCATTGAGCTACAGTGCTGAGGATGAGGTTCACACCTAATCCTGCTCCAGTCCAAATGAAGGTTTTCCTTTTCTCATTAAAAATACAGACCTGGCCTTTTTGACGGTGGTGAAACAAACTTAACACACTGGGTGAGGTGGGGAGCAGTGAGTGCTGAAGATGAAGGTCTGGGTGGTAGTTCTCTTCCCCCCCCCCCCCCTCCCCCACCATCTTGTCCCTCAGCGCCCCCTGGGTCTTTCCACTTGAATAACTTAATTTTTTCAATTCAAGCACTCGAGTCATAGAGTTATACAGCACAGAAAGAGGCCCTTCGGCCCATCGTGTCCGCGCCGGCCATCAAGCCCTATCTATTCTAATCCCATTTTCCAGCACTTGGTCCGTAGCCTTGTATGCTATGGCATTTCAAGTGCTCATCTAAATGCTTCTTGAATGTTGAGGGTTCCTGCCTCTACCACCCTCTCAGGCAGTGAGTTCCAGATTCCAACCACCCTCTGGGTGAAAAAGTTTTTCCTCAAATCCCCTCTAAACCTCCTGCCCCTTACCTTGAAACTATGCCCCCTGGTTATTGACCCCTCTACTAAGGGGAAAAGTTCCTTTCTATCTACCCTATCTATGCCCCTCATAATTTTGTACACCTCAATCAGGTCCCCCCTCAGCCTTCTCTGCTCTAAGGAAAACAACCCCAGCCTGTCCAGTCTCTCTTCATAGCTGAAGCGCTCCAGCCCAGGTAACATCCTGGTGAATCTCCTCTGCACCCTCTCCAATGCAATCACATCCTTCTTATAGTGTGGCGACCAGAACTGCACACCGTATTCCAGCTGTAGCCTAACTAGCTTTTTGTACAGCTCCATCATAACTTCCCTGCTCTTATATTCTATGCCTCGGCTAATGAAGGCAAGTATCCCATATGCCTTTTTAACCACCTTATCTACCTGTCCTGCTGCCTTCAGGGATACTATGTACATGCACACCAAGGTCCCTCTGATCCTCTGTCCTTCCTAGGGTCCTACCATTCATTGTGTATTCCCTTGCCTTGTTAGTCCTCCCAAAATGCATCACCTCCCACTTTTCAGGGTTAAATTCCATTTGCCACTGTTCTGCCCATCTGACCAACCCGTCTATATCGTCCTGTAGCCTGAGGCTTCCCTCCTCGCTATTTACCACTCCGCCAATTTTCATGTCATCTGTGAACTTACTGATCATACCTCCTACATTCATATCTAAATCATTAATGAACGCTACAAACAGCAAAGGACCCAGCACCGATCCCTGCAGTACACCACTGGACACAGGCTTCCAGTCACAAAAACAACCTTCGACCATCACCCTCTGCTTCCTGCCACTAAGCCAATTTTGGATCCAATGTGCCAAATTGCCCTGGATCCCATAGGCTCTTACCTTCTTGACCAGTCTCCCATGTGGGACTTTGTCAAAAGCCTTACTGAAGTCCATGTAGACTACTAAAACTGCACTACCCTCCTCCACACACCTAGTCACCCCCTTGAAAAATTCAATCAAGTTGGTTAGACATGATCTCCCCCTGACAAAGCCATGCTGGCTATCCTTGATTAATCCTTGCCTCTCCAAGTGGAGACTAATTCTGTCCCTCAGAATTTTTTCCAATAATTTCCCTACCACTGATGTTAGGCTCACTGGCCTGTAATTCCCTGGTTTATCCCTACCACTTTTAAGCCCGCTAAAACCGCTATGGGGAGAAGGCAGGGACAGGGTACTGAGTTTGGATGATCAGCCATGATCTCATCGAATGGCGGAGCAGGCTCGAGGGGCCGAATGGCCTGCTCCTATCTTCTATGTTTCTATGCTAGTTCCTCCTCCCTCTCAATACTAATTTGTTCAAGTATATCACAATCCCCCTGCCTGATTTCTATGCCTACATCGTCCTTCTCCATAGTGAACACAGATGCAAAATATTCATTTAAAACCTCACCCACATCTTCTGGCTTTACACACAGATTGCCACTTTGGTCCCTAATGGGCCCTACTCTTTCCCTGGTTATCCTCTTGCCCTTAATATACTTATAAAACACCATGGGATTTTCCTTTATTTTGCCTGCCAGTGTTTTTTCATGCCCCCTCTTCGCTCTCCTAATTTCTTTTTTAAGTACCCCCCTGCACTTTCTATACTCCTCTAGGGCTTCCACTGTTTTTAGTCCTTTGTATCTGCCAAAAGCCTCCCTTTTTTTCCTAATCCATTCTTGTATATCCCTTGACATCCAGGGTTCCCTGTGCTTGTTGGTCCCACCCTTGACCTTTACGGGAACATGTTGCCGTTGTACTCTCTCTCTATTTCCTTTCTGAAAGACTCCCACTGCTCTGATGTGGATTTTCCTACAAGTAGCTGATCCCAGTCCACTTTGGCCAGATCCTGCTGTATCATATTAAAATCGGCCTCCCCCCCCCCCCCCCCCCCCCCAAATTTAGAACCTTTATTTCCGGTCCATCTTTGTCCTTTTCCATGACTACCTTTAAATCTCACCGAATTATGGTCACTGTCACCAAAATGCTCTCCTACTGACACTTCTACCACTTGCCCGGCTACATTCCCTAGAATTAGGTCCAGTACCGCCCCCTCTCTTGTAGGACTTTCTACATGCTGGCTCAAAAAGCTCTCCTGGATGCACTTTAAGAATTCTGCACCCTCTAAGCCTTTCACACTCTGACTATCCCAGTTAATATTGGGGAAGTTGAAATCCCCTACTATTATTACCCTATAATTTCTACACTTCTCTGAGATTTGCCTACATATCTGTTCCTCTATCTCCCCCTGACTGTTTGGGGGCCTATAGTACACTCCCAGCAAAGTGCTTGCCCCCTTTTTGTTTTTAAGTTCTACCCATATGGCCTCATTAGAGGAACCTGCTGAGATGATATCCCTCTTTACAGCAGTAATTGACTCCTTGATTAATATTGCGACACCCCCTCCTCTTTTACACCCCCCTCTGTCTCGCCTGAAGATTCTATACCCTGGAATATTGAGCTGCCAGTCCTGCCCCTCCCTCAACCATGTCTCTGTGATGGCAACAATATCATACTCCCATGTGTTCATCAACACCTTCAATTCATCTGCCTTACTCGCAAGACTCCTTGCATTAAAATAAATGCCATCCAGCCTTGCCATACTCCCTTGTGCCGTTACATATTTGCTCTGCCTTCCAGGCTGACTTGTGTTTTTTCCTCTATATTTGGCTGTGCATCACCCCCTACTATAGCTCCACTCTGTATCCCATCCCCCTGTCAAGTTAATTTAACCCCCCCCCAACAGTACTAGCAAACCTCCCCGCAAGGATGTTGGTCCCGTTCTGGTTCAGGTGCAACCCGTCCGACTTGTACAGGTCCCACCTTCCCCAGAAGCAGACCCAGTGATCCAGGAAACTAAAGCCCTCCCTCCTGCACCATTCTTTAGTCACGCATTCATCTGCTCTATCCTCCTATTCCTATACTCACTAGCACGTGGCTCCGGGAGTAATCCAGAGATTACAACCTTTGAGGTCCTGCTTTTTAATCTGCTACCTAGCTCCCTAAATTCTTGTTGCAGGACCTCATCCCTCTTTCTACTTATGTCATTGGTACCAATGTGAACCACGACCTCTGACTGTTCGCCCTCCCCCTTCAGAATGCCCTGCAGCCGTTCAGTGACATCCTTGACCCTGGCACCAGGGAGGCAACATACCGTCCTGGAGTCACGTCTGTGGCCACAGAATCTTCTATTTGTTCCCCTTACGATAGAATCCCCTATCACTATTGCTCTCCCACTTTTTTTTCTTCCCCTCCTGTACAGCTGAGCCACTCGTAGTGCCACGGACTTGGCTCTTGCTGCGTTCCCCTGAGAAACCATCTCCCCCAGCAGTATCCAAAACGGAAAATCTGTTGGAGAGGGAGATGGACCCAGGGGACTCCTGCACTACCTTCCTAGTTCTTTTACTCTGTCTGGCGGTCACCCATTCCCTGTCTGCCTGTGCACTCTCTACCTGCGGTGTGACCACCACGTTCAACGTGCTATCCACGAAGATCTCAGCCTCGCGGATGCTCCACAGTGACTCCAGTCGCAGCTCCAGCTCCGAAACGCGGATTTCGATTAGCTGCAGCTGGAGACACTTCCTGCACATGTGTTCGCCCTGGACAGTGAAAGTGTCCCTGACTTCCCACATAGCACCGGAGGAGCACTCCACGCTGCCAAGCTGCCCTGCCATGTCCTACCCTTAATTTACTTCCTCTAAATTAAAGAATATTAAATACACTAGGGATCTTACTTCCCTTTAAACACTACTTACTCTAAACTAGAGACCTTACTTTTACTTCAGCGACTGGACTGTAGAAATACTCACCAGGTCCTACTTACCAGCCAGCTCCTTCCCTGGCTGTGACGTCACTTTAGTATTTTTGCAGTTGTTGTTGTTGTTTGACTGCTCCCACTCCCGGACTCTTTCCCAACTCGTAGCACTCCGGTGTCGGGCCTCCTCGGCAGCGCTCTTTCATGGCCGCTCCGCCTTCTCTCTGGTCCCGCTGCCGCTCCCACACAGGTCCACCTCCTCCGGTCTTGGTCAGTGATCTTGGTGATGTGCAATAACAACCTTTGTTAATATTTGAGTTTTTCCCCCCCTGACAGTTTCTCTGACTTCTTCCTCCTTCCTTTCCCTTCCTCCTACTCTCCTAAAAGCTTTCATTCCTTCTTGTGGTACAGTTCCACTGGTGCTAAGCACCCTCCGCTACTTGGTGCGCAAGCGGCCATTATGTGTGAGCCTTGACGGCGAGTGTCAGGCTAGCAGTCGGGAGCAAAAACCCTGGCTTTTTTATTTTGGCTGTTTCTCCAATCCTCTCCTCTTGTCTTTTTCTCTCTTTCCTCCTCCCCCATCCCCCCCACCAAAAACCCAGAGATGTGAAGGTCAATTTTGATGCCCTTTCCACCACCCCTGCTCAGATCAGTCTACTGAATTGAGCTTGGCATCTTCCTGATCCGTGTGGCTCAGCTCCTCACTAGATAAACTCATTGAACCATTAGAGATGTTTATAGATAGTTATCAATGTAGCTTGGAGATGCTGCAACTTTTGAATACTGTGCCTGGTGATGGTTTTTTAGTTTTGCTTTTATTTCTCTAACCCAGTTTAAAAGAATGTTTCTTATCAGCTGGAGCGTGTTACAAGGCACACATCAAAAGGGGTGGAAATTACTATCTGAACCATGGTTACAAAATTGAAGTGGTTTATCAATGTTCTCAAACGGGTCAGCTATGTCCTTGAAACACACTTCAGTTGATCTGTGGTGAGGGGAAGGGTTTGCAAGTTTTTATTTTGCTGGTGATGAATGGCATGGCAGACTCTTGTGATTGACATGATTTGAGAGGGTGTGTGCCATGTGTTTTGAGCTCTGCTGATGGGTTTATTTAAACCGAAGGAGGGTGTTCCTATGATTGTAACTGCTGTGCATGTTTCTTTTATGAAATGATGGTTGAATATAAGTGGGTTATTGATCTAATACATCTCCTGGACTGGGATTGAAATAGTTAGTGCACCAGATCCTCTTAAGCTTTAAAATTGAGCCAAATATACCACACAGCCCAAGATGGGTTTTTTTTCTGGTTTGATTTTAACCGCTTTGTATTAAGTTAACCTTTAATTTAGCCGCTACTTAAATTGGAAATTAAAGCTCAGTCACTCTTCAAAATAATTAACCCGGATCAATGTACTGCTGTTTTTTTATTTATTTTGCTATGGAATTATAAACTCTCTCAAGCAAATATTGCAGATTTTGGTTTTGGCTCCCCTCCAGTTTCCAGTGGCTGGATTGTAGCTCTCCAGGTGCTAGATACTCTCTAGGATCTTGTCAAAGTTGCCATTCTTGAGTCAGTCTAGACAACAAGTATCTGCAGGCTGTTGTATCACGGGAAGCATCGCCACCCAGCTGGATACAGATGTCCCCCACCTTCTGGCTAACTGCACTCAGTAAGGATCAAGCCTGGTCCCTGGTCTGCATTTACCAGCTAAATTATTGGGGAATGGTTTTAATGGGGCTTGAACTTAGTACCTTTTTTGTATACTTGAGAAACATAAGGAGTCCAGTGGTACATACCCCTCGTGCTAACGTAACCCACAAAGTTTCAAATTAACAAAGAGTCTTTACATTGTGGGGGGGAGGGAGTGGCTCTTAACTTCATTAAATAGCAGAAGTAGCTTAATATATTTTTAGGTGATCTAGGAATTGGCAAACAATCCTTTTTGTACTTGGTTTTTCTAACTTGGATCTGTTTCAGTAGCTATTTCAATTCCCATGTTATTCTGTACAATTTGGTGAATATACTAACGATAGCGGGCACATGGTTTTCTTTTCCCCTGTTGAATTGCATGCTGAATACTCCCTGGGATTTGTGTCTGTTCTACTCCCTTACTGTGGATTAACTCAGTCGGGTCCGGCAATTGGAAGAGGATCTTAAAGTAATGGACCAGAGCTTGAAATCGTTAATGATCTCGGAGGAAGAGGTATTATTCCCAGCAATCCACTAACTACTTCCTGTTTCCTCTCTCCATCATCTTTGTTTTCTGTGTGAGAAAATATTAAAGCTACATTCCTTGCAACTTTGCTGCCGCTGCTGCTGCTGTTCTGCTTCCTGGTAGTTTGTGTGTTTTTGGTTTTTCCCAGTGGAGACCCATAGCAGCTGAATTCTGGGATCAAGATGTGGCTTCAATACTTTCTACGGCCTCAATGTAGCCATGGGCCTCAAATCTCCTCCTTGGGGTTGGTAGTTCTCCATATCTGAAATTTCATGTACTCAGTTAATGCTTAGTGTGGAGATTTGAACTGACTGGTCAAATTTGTGAATGAATCCAGCTTTTGTTCGCGTTTTGCAGCAATGCCGGGTAAGTACCCAAGCGATTACCAGTATCCATGAATGTTCTGGTTTAGGATCCTACGGTTTTTTCTTTTGAACATCCAAACCACGTCGGGACCTAAATTCTATGAGCACCAGGGATGTTAAGTTGCTATGGGTTTCTTGCCACTTTCTGCATATTCTCAACCTCCTTCTTTCCCAATCCAAACTATCTTGTTCTGAACAGTAAATGTGCTGAGATTGAAGAAGAATTGAAAAATGTCACCAACAGCCTGAAGTCTTTGGAAGCACAAACCGAAAAGGTAGGAGCATTCTGTACGCAACTGCTTTTAAAGCCATGGTATCCCCATAGGGCCCTTTTACAGTAGTCTCAATTAAGTGTACAGTTAACATACTGACTGTAGAATTGCTTTTGTCCAGTAGTGAACTATTAATCAGTTGTTAACCCTTTTTGTCCTCATGTACTGTGATGCAAAGTGCATTGGTAGTTGGCATCTATATTGACTAGACTGCTGGCACAAAAAACTGAACCAAAACTAAATAAATGCACTTTAAAAATGTCACATTTTAAATGCTCTAGAATGGTTATGAAGATTGCAGTCTGATGTAGATGACTATTAAAAATCAGTGGATTTTACCTTTTTTGTCGTTTATTGCTAGCTACCTTACAGCCCCAACTTCAATGACAGTACTGTAAGGCAAATGAGATGACCGTGCTTCCTGTGGTGCGGTGCCATGGAGGACCACTTCGAGGTGGTTTTCACCAGTACCTGCCAAGCTGAAGCAGAAGTGTAAATGGCTGTTGCCAGCAGTGCCATTTTCCACTGGCTGCCCAGTACAGATCTTCCTCAGTCACTAGGGAAAGTTCTGTGCTTTCAAACCCCATTAATGGTAACCTTGTGGATTCCACCCCACCCAACAAACAGTACAGAATCTGGATTCCAGAGCATTAGGAACCAAAAGGCAATTCTGTATAATATGTAACATTTTTGTTGTAATGTACTCTGAAGCTCTCCATTTAGGTTACTGTCTTGTAAGTGTTTCTGAAAGTTTTCCATTATTTAATCTATATGCAAGGCTTCAAAACAAGATATGGTACTGCATTCCAAAATAATAATTGTGTACCATGTCATCAATAAAGCTTCATATTTTCTTGATGATTTTGAAGCTCAACTAAATGGTGTGATTTAAATATGGGGATACCTTTGCTTTAGTTGTCTGTAAAGCTGAGGAGGACCTTTGGCTATGTAGCAATGAAGTAATGTCCAAGTTGGCTTTCTCCTCCAGCCCATTTTTTTTTTTATTGTTTGAACTGCAACAACTTCTATTGTGTTGGCTTGGGATATGGTACAGGGCTGAATTGGAGATAATTCCACTCATTACTTTTTGTAACTGTCATTTTATTTTCTTCCTAGCTTTTGAGATATTTAGGATTGTTACTAATGCTTACTAAAATTTTGGCCCTGGACTGTACATTTCTCAAGTCACCATTGTTCTCCTTTCTTTCCTTTCTTTGTTCTTTTGAGTTGTATAATGTTTGCAGCTTGTTTTAATTCTCTTTGTACATTATACTGTCACTGACCAAATGCAATTTTCAACAGAAATTCACTTGAAAACAGGCCAGTGATTCCCACCTTCCTGTGGAAATATTTAAGTAATGAACCATCCTTTGAATTTTACCCCCAATAGTTAATATTTGTACATCCTGCCTAATTAAACCCCAGTTCCTAGTTTAATATCCTGTGTTTGGCCCAATATGGGATACTCGATGTTTCGTTTGTCATGGCTGTGTGACACTAACAAATCCTGACTACAAATCAGGAACTCTGCAGGTAAGGTCAGAGTAGTAGAAGCTCTGTTAATTATCTTGCACCACTATTGCCAATGGAAGATCCAACTTTGGCAGGAGGGGTATAAAGTAAATGAAGCAATTATTCAGCAGTGAGGCAGCACAGAGGGCCTTCTCCAGGTGATTTTCTCCTCTTCCATACCCGCCTCCTCCTGATGCTACTAGTGGCTCCATTTTCTGTAACTAATGACAGCTTGAACACAAGGTCAGTCCAAAAGGACCTTCAAGGAAGGTGTTTTCCAGAAATGTAAGCAGGCAAATTGCATAACACTAAGAGCTAATCCAAATAGACTAGTTCCTAGAGCCACATTTTGCTTCAAGTCAATTTCCTCATAGCACACTTCTGAGGCAAACTGGCATCATAAGCCTAATTATTACTGGGTGTGCAGAATGACTTGCACTATGGACTATTCCACAGCTCTGCTAATGCTTTGGTTTGAGTAGATTTGGCGCTGGCAGTTCTGTCTTTTCTGCACAGATACAGTGCTACCAATGTGCTGTGTTCAGCAGAGTGGCGCAGAGTTGTTGAAGCTCTTCAGAGGGGACAGCAAGATTGTTCACAGGTTGACTTGGGCTGTCTTTTTAACTGTCCTCACTTAGGATGGAAAGTCCAATAGTATTGGAGCCATGGAGCTGTGTGGCTAAAAAGATGCTTTTCTTTCAATAGAAATTGGATGGACACTTTTTTTTCCTTTTGGCTTCTGTGGAATTAGTTGATTGAAGTTCTGTGCTGATCTGTATATTTTTATTTGAAAACAAATGTAGTGCTGTAGTCAGAGAAGCATTTAACATTTTTTAAATTATTTATCTGCCAGTATGCTTCAAAAGAAGATAAATATGAAGATGAAATCAAGCTGTTAACAGACAAGCTAAAAGAGGTGAGTTACAGGAATTTCTAACACTATCCAGGTTCATCTTGGGCATAATGTTGGAATGGGATGGGTTTCTGGCTGAGGGAACTGAGATTTGCTCAAGTTACATTCGAGGAGATGAGGGGGGGGGGGGGGGGAAGGCTTGAAGTCTTGTCCTTAACAAATTCTAGAATATTGGTGCAAAGCCATAGGATAAAGTTTTAAAACACATTGTTGCTGTGATTCTGTAGAATTTAAGTCCTTACTCTCCAAGTGGGAAGGGTATGTGGAAATGGAATCACTTGGCACTGGCAGTGAGAACAGGTCACCTGCCTGCCAATTTAACTGTAGACTTGAAGACCTTTTTTGAGTAAGGCATTATAAGCATGTTCATGAAACCCCACCATTCTGATTATGTACATCATTTAGGCCTGTACCCAGGGGGCTGCAGGACTGAATGATTAAAATTGGCAGCAATTAAGTTGTGTTTAGAAGTGAATTTATCTTCACTCTACAGGGAGTTCAGAGAATCACTTTCTGATGAAGAGGAGCAATGAAAGTGCCCTAAAGCAATGTCCATTAATGAACTGTTATTTTACAGGCTGAAACTAGAGCTGAGTTTGCTGAAAGATCTGTAGCAAAACTGGAGAAGGCAATTGATGATTTGGAAGGTAATATTTCACTTCATACACTTAGATTTTCTTGTTACATTTCTGTTGTCTTCTCCATTAGCTTAGAAACTGATGTTGCTTCTGGAATGGGAAAGTCAAAATTCAGCATTTTTTTTACCCCAAGTTTTCTCGGGAATACTCCTGTTTTTTGGGGCCAAAAGTCCTGATTGAATCATGGGGTTTACATGAGTTTTGGAATGAAGTTTGCATTTATATCCAGTAAATATCTGACTATTTGCCGTCATTTTTGGTTGCTTTGGGAGGGGGAAAGAAAGGAAAAGGGTGCAAGGAAAAATTAACTCTGAACTCGAGGTGTGCATCAGGCAAGTTTCAGCTATGCTCGTCAGTTAGATCAAAAATAAGCAATTGTATTCCAGTGTGTGGGTGATGGGATGTTTCATTAAATACTAAAGTGCTGGATTATTTTGACTGGTCTATTTTTTTTTTAAATTTAGACTTTGGAATAGTGACTGATGAATATCACTGTACTTGGTGGTTGAGGTGTGAATGAATAAGTCACAGAAGGGTACATTTTGTGATTTATTCATTTAAGTTCTTCCTGGATCAAGTTACAATATAATACAAAGTCACTCTTCTGACAGTGACAACAATAAGAAGCGCCTTGGGACATTTTACTACACTAAAGGCGCTATATAAACACAAGCTGTTGTCAGAAGAGTGACTTTGTACTATATTGTAACTTGATCCAGGAAGAACTTAATGTAATCAACCTACCTGAGTCCTAGTAAACTGACTTACGTAGTGAAGTACTTCTCACTTCAGTTACATATCATCAATCATTTATATAAATTCCATTGACGTGAGATGTCTCTTCAATATGACACTTCCTTCCTTGAACGATTAATTTGAATATTTTGACTGGTTATGAAGAAGATAAGCAGTTTTTTGAGGGAAGGTTATGATATTTTGCAGACTTTGGGACTGGCCCTATGGACTGTTGTCTTTTCTGACACTAATTTCTCATCTTCCTCTGTATGCTGAGAGGCTCTGTGGAGAATGGGCTTCTTTTAAAATAGTTTTTAAACTCGTTTCTTGACGTTTTCGATGCAGTTGGATGTTATTTGGTGTACATACCGTTCCAGATACACACAAGTGAAAATTTGAACGTATCAAGAGGCCCAGTTACAAATGTCACTAAATAAACTGGCAGGAATCTCGACAAATGACAACATCTCATGCAAAGCAAAAGATAGTAGGTGTAATCGCATTAAGTGAAGTGAGTTTACAGTTTAAAAAAAAATGTAATGGACACAGTGTGAAATTAAAAGAGTGCTCAATAAATCACTGCGTGGGGAAAGAGGAGGAAAGTTTTCAGCTGAAGCATAGTTCATTTCTTTACCATGTAATTCTGCTTTCTGATAATTTTTGGTCTTTTATTCAAGCTACCATTGTAGTTTTGCCATGATTTTTGGACTGTTGTGGTGCTCAGATATGATGTGCACAAGTCTGGCATGCCTGTGTTTTAAGTGCAGAATTATTCTTTCCACTTGCTGAGCCTAGTCATTCCTGATAACACTCCAAAAATCAGGGCAAGGGTACAATTGTAGCATGAATTGTTGTCTGATATTTGGCTTGGAGGATCGTACAACCATTATGGAGTTCTCCTGATTTTATTTTTTTTCCTCGTCCAGTATTCTGAGGTACGCTTCACTGCACTGGGAGTATATAAATTTGGTCTGACTTTGTATAAGATTGTATTAATCTTGCCCCAAGCCCCAGATTCAGTGGAGATTTTTTTTTTTGTAAATTGCTGTAGATTTTTTTTGCTTTTTGTAACATTCTATTTAAATGGTTTAATATTATATAGAGAAGACTAAAAACAAAAGTAAAGATTTAAAAGGGAAGATTTCTTCATTACAGCCTCTTTTCCCCCCCCCCCACTCAAATAAAGTGATTTATTGAGTACTCCTTTAATTTCACAAACTGTGTCCATTACATTTTTTTTAAGTGTAAACTCACTTCACTTAATGTGATTACACCTACTATCTTTTGCTTTGCATGAGATGTTGTCATTTGTCGAGATTCCTGCCAGTTTATTTGAGATATTTGTAACTGGGCCTCTTGATATGTTCATAATTTTCACCCGTTTGCATCTGGAACTGTGTGTACACCAAGTAATATCCAACTGCACCGAAAACATCAAAAAACGAGTTTTTTTTGCTTGGAGGGGGTGGGATTTGAATTATTCAATAGTTTGAATGAAACAATTTAAAACTGCACAGGAGATGTTTTTGGCACAATTTCAATTTGAATTAATCAACTTCAAATTAAGAGGCGTTAGCTGTGTTTTGTAACAAAATCATAAACAACAAGTATAATGAATGCATTTATGATTTCCCTATCAATAGTGAACCGAGAATCTTTCCCAGAATCTCTTATGCTGTATAAAGGCCAGTCACATTTAGTCCTTTCTCTCATTCTCGTCCCCCCTCTTTCTCTTTCCTCCCCCCCCACACACACACCACTGAGTCAAGTGGTAATATTTTTTTGAGTTGATAAAACTCAGGGTATTTATTTGGCTTTTGAATCATTGCTAAACCTTTCAGATGTAAAGTATATTCAAGGGATGATGAGTTAAGATGGAAAGATGAATTGCTATTTTTACACTAAACATTCTTCACCTGTTTTTGAATCTCTAATAAATTCTGTATACACTTTGTTTCTGTGTGCATTCACTTCTCCGTGCTTTTCCTGTTCCTAGATGAACAGTATGCTTAAAGTTTAAATACAAAGATCTTTGTCCAGATGGGCACCACTGTTACTGTAAATCCCTGCTGATTTTATTTCCTTTACTATTTCCTGTTACTACTTGTTAATGTGGTTAAGAGCTCATGGTACAATGTACAACATTTCAAAAGAGAGCTGTGTAATTATCAACCATGCATGAGGAGTGTGAAGATTTGTGCAAAAATTGAATGGTCCATTCAAATCTCATCGCATGATTAATGCAGTGTCTTGCTGATCTCCCATATTTAAAAATTGCTCAAGCTAAGTTTTACATGGGTAGGTGAGGCTAATTATCAGTTATGTAATAAAATTAATGGATTTTTCCCACATGGTTTATAGTGTGCAGTAGCTGCCTGGTTGGCTGACTAGTAGTAATTGTACATGTAACAGCCAGTCAGAGTGGAGTGAAAGGGGGAAGGCTATAGAAACGTACAAGTTGATTGAATAATGCAATACCAACTAATGATAAGCAATACAAATTTGTACCAGTTTGGGCAGAACAGTGAAGGGTTACTAGAGTCTAGAAGCTGCATCAAATTGGTTTTGTTGGATTAATATTGTATCTTGTACCATTGCTTTAAAGAAAAAACACTTTTTTTGTTATTTATATGATTAACTAGACTTTGATTTATTTTCATTTTTGCATCTGTTCCATTGCTGCTTTCACTCCTTGAATTATTTGAAATAAAATAAATATTTGCCCTTTTTTTTAAATGTCCTGTTAAAATATACATTGTATTTCATACATTTTACCCATTGAATATTCATGTAACTTGCACAGAAAAATGTGACATTAAAACTAACAGTATTTTTTGTTCTGGTGGAGAGCAGCCTCACTGCTTGCAGCTGTGCTGAATTTAGAGATGTCCATCATTTTTTGACTGGCATAGTAAAGCAGTCCTTTAAGTGAAGGAGATAAAGTAATACATTAACATAGTGGGAAGAACATTCATCTGTTTTTATCTCCTGGGATTGAGTGTGTGATTAGCAGGGCTCATAAATCTAGTTGTACATTCAATGCTACTTCAAAAGGATTTTTTTTTTTAACCCTTGCTCCAGTATAATTCTGTTCTGTGAGCACATAACTACTTACAGACACTTTCCAATAAGCTTGCTTAAATCTTGATTTGAAGCTCATTATAATCAGAAGAGGTGGTCAAAGCTTAATGAATGGAATCCAAGTAAAATGAACTTGTATTGCTGTGGTGAGAAAATAGAAAATCCCAATTATTGAATTTCTTTTTTAGAAGAAGCTTCCCAAGTTTTGCAATGGAGACACTTGACTTTGTGTTAAACCCTTTTTTGAAGTTCTGGGAACCTTATTAGAATAACTCCCATTGGTAGTTCTTTGTTTGATTGCATTATTCCCTGTTCTCTAATTACTTCTTAGCTTAGATGTTGATGATTCCTCCAGTCAGAACTTTGATATTGTAGTGAAACTTTTTTTAATGGATCACATATAACCACACAAATAACCATTAGAATGATAAGTCGCACAACACCAGGTTATAGTCCAACAGATTTATTTAATTTTACAAGCTTTCGGAGCAGTTCGCTCCTTCGTCAGGTTGGACTATAACCTGGTGTTGTGCGACTTCTCATTTTTGTCCACCCCAGTCCAACGCCATCTCCACATCATTAGAATGATAGCAGTGTGCTGACCTCATGTTTATGTGGCTTGAGTAGGGGAAAGAGACAAGAACCTTAGAATGCATACATCAGTTTAAAACTACTGGAAACCAATTCAACAATGGCTTTAATGAGTACGTGTGACATTCTCTGACTAAGGGAAATAAAGTAGCCAACAGCTAGAACTGCTTTTAATATTTAATCATGACTGAGTGGAGGGGAACAGGGCAATAGACCAACTCTGACATGCTCAAATATGAGCATTAAAAATATATACTTGTTTGTTTTCATAAAGTAAACAGTGTATGCGAGAGATGGGTAGATGCTGCTTCTGGTTTGTGTATTGCCCTTTGCACTCCTTCTACACTGGATGTAATACCAGTGAATTACTGCTCACTTAATCCATGTAGGATATTATGAACTCTGTAGTTAGGATGTCACTGTGGGCATGTAGTTGTAAAATCTGTCCCGTAACATTATTTAAACTATTTGTAAAATCACTGTCGGGGTTTGGGGTTTACATTGAAGTTATGACTTCTCGATTTACATTATTTAGCTGGGAACAGATAACTTGAAGATGGCTGAAAAAAGTGGCCCTCTGATTAGAGAATGTGGAAGTATTCAGAATAAGTAGAAGCGGACAGTAACGTAATGACCTTAACTTAGTTTTACTTTTTTAACTAATTCACTCCCAATCTCCCTGTGGAATGGCGGGAGAAGGGAGAGAGAACCCCTTGAGTGTGACTGCAGAGTAATCATTTGAACTTTGTTTTATTACAAAAAGCATCAGTGTATTTTAACAAAGTTGAACCTCTCTTTCTCCATCCCACCCCAAACATCCTGGCTTTTGCAAAACCTTCTCAAATTGCAGACTGTGGAAGAGCTCAGTGTAAACCCCTGCCACTCTGGTTTTTAATTACCAAGTTTGATTGCAGTTGGCAGTAACCGTACAGTAATGTCTTACTATTTTGCCTGCATCTTTTTGTTTTCCCTTAAGGTCCCTCTTGAAGACTCGTTGCTGTTCAGTAATATGTATGACTTTCTGTGATACTAGAACCTCATTTGACTGAATTCACATAATTTTGTTACTGAGGCTGGTGTATGCAAGTCTGCTGCTTAGGTCAGATAATGGCCTTTTTAAAATAAGTTTTTTATCTGTATTTCTCTTCCTAATATATTTCCCACAGGTTGCTTCTCTTTAGCTTTTCCTGCTGAGAGGGGGCAAAGTGGGTCTAAGCAAGGTTGGCAAGATGAGTTGGGCAATCAATTGACATTGTAATGTCTAGCAAATAATTTGTGGACTCTCTCACCCAAAACCCCAACTTGCTATGGTGTTTGTGTGTCTGTCTGAGGGATGGATCAGGTTAAATGTTCCTTACTTCACTGTTGACCTCCTTTTTACTCAGCACCCCCCCCCCCCCCCCCCCCCCCCCCCCCCAACTCAAGGTGGAACAGCACTCTGTCTGTTTGTGGGTTAGTGTACCTCATGAATAACTCCTCAAATTTTGGCAGTAAATCAGTTTCCGGACTTTGTTTTTGGTTTGGGAAGTTGTTCCTGACACTGCTACACGCCAGCCTGATTTTAGACCAAATTAAATTCAAGAGTGTGCAGATAAACAAAGGTTACTGCTTTTTTTAAACTGTCTGAGAACTATTTTCCAAATTCTCTCTCTTTCAGACTCTATTCTTGCGTTAAACCCGAGAGGCACGTTCTTTGGTATATGTGTGTTTTCTTTTTTTCTTCCTTCTTCATGTGAATAGTTTAAACCTGTTAAAACCAGGTGATCTGTTCCACATGACTAACACCGCTCTCTCTTCTTTCATCTGCTGTCACTGATGCTGTTTCAATAGAGCGCTTCCGTCAGGAGGTAGAGAGAAATCGTCTTCTCAATAGTGAACTGAGGGTTGTCCTGAATGAACTTAACAACTGACTTTCTTTACCTTGAAGACTTGCCAAAAAGCCTGCTCTGTGTTGTCTTGCCTGACTTATTTTTTTTTGAATGAATGTTGACACACTTTTTCTGTTTCATACCTATTCGTAGCTTTATTTTGCATGTCTGTTTATATGAAATAAAAACTACACAGGTATTTAGTTTCAAATGATTTAACAGCAGGTTTTTGAATTAATTCTGCCTTTCTGTCAACTTGGTTTCTCTTAAATGAAAGACTAATCTCAGCACAGTGAATGTAGCTGTCACATGGGAGAAAACATAAGCTAGCCACGACTTTTCAGCTGCTTTTCTTGAAGAAATCAATCTGACTACCTGGGAGGGTTATTCTTGCTTTAAAATAGCCCTCAAATTTCTCTGTTCTCGTAAAATGAATGCGTTCCTGCACTCCATTCATATTGTTAGGTAAAATGCATATATAAATATTGCAATTCAAACCGGTTTTCCATTTGGGAAATCCATGGAGTAATCAAGATCTATGCATTTTGCAACAAAATGTTTTGGCCCAACCATGACTTCTGTTGGAGCACACAGTTGTGGAATTGAGGGTGGTAGTGAAGTGACGCTATGCTTGCAGAGGGAAACATTGTATGGTGCATCTAAGGGGGATGAAACAAAACAAAAGATGAGAGAAATTCACAGAAATAAACTCGTAACTATTTTTTGAAAGTTTAAAATGTTGCAATAAGGTTGGCAGTTTCATAATTAAGTAAACTATTAGTAATTTGCCTGCTTTTTTTTGAAATTGTTAAACTAATGTTAAACTGTAAATATGTGTGTGTATATATATATATATAATGAAATATTGCTTTACATTTTTGATTTTGCAACTTTTAATATTTGTTTCTGTTTTAAACAGACTGTTCAAATTTTTATTTAAATTTCAATTCTCATTTTTCTTTTTCCATGAACCAATAGAAAAACTGGCCCGGGCTAAAGAAGAGAATGTGGGCATTCATCAGGTGCTTGAGCAGACTCTAGTGGATCTGAGTCACTTATAATAATAATAATACTAACTGGGGGAAAAAAGAAAAGCTTTACATGCCACAAGTGCCCATGGTACAACAACGTCTTCTGTGTAAACACTGTAAACCACCAGCCAAAGTGTGAAACACAGCATGGGGTTTAGAACGACAAATTAATATAGGCTCACTCAACATTTGTATTGAAACCAATAAATTTCAAGGGGAAAATCTTTCTTTTCAAACTTAACTTTAACTGCAGTGTGGGAACAATTGTGTTTTTTTTTCTTTTTGACTGCCCTGCCCTCTCCATTACAATGACTGGGCAGACTTTGACATTTATGCCATAGACATGATAGCTGTTATAACTGTGTATTAGCTTCTACTTTCAATTCTCTACTTGATGGTCTTCCATTCTTGACAAGCTTTGTATTTTTTTTGTGTAGGATTTAAAGCAAAATATATTGACTAGACTTGAAGAGCTGTTGCCAAAAGTGCATTTCTTAAGATGTCTCTGACTTGATGCTGGATAACATATATAAAAATAAAAATAAAGAATGCACACCACTTCCCCCCCCCCCCAACCCCCAGAGTTTATTCTGCTGCAGCTTAGAAGTCTGTGGCTTTTGGTTAGTTGTTAGTTGAAAATGGTTTGCCCATTTAAAACACAGATCAAGTCAAAGCTTGTAAGGATGTAGCAAAGGCCTGGTTTCTGATATCTGGACCACACTGGCAATTATTGGCGAATGTTGCTATTGTATCATACTGACCCAAGGTTACTATTTGTAGTATACAATAAAAAAAAATGTCACTATGTATCTCTTATGTAAAATCTAATGACTTGCATCTTTTGATAAATCATTGGAGATGCCACCATGACATTGTAAACCTTTTATACCATGAATATATGGGATTGTGAAAATAAATATGTACATTTTTGTCATAGATTTAAAGATCATGAGCACAGAGTGGGAGTTTTAACAACCATTTTCCCTTCTGTGATGTAACTTTCTTCTCCCTATGAATGTCCTTGGAATTCCACTTTATCCTATGCAATTACCTGTGTAAGCTCTTTATTTGTACGGTTTATTAAACTTTGGAATAAAATTATCTTGCGTTGTGGTGGTGATTTAAAATCTTGTGTATGGTGTCTCCTGAAAATCTTTTCAATCTTGTGTATGGTGTCTCCTGAAAATCTTTTCAACAACAGATAATCCATTAGTTCTGATTGATTTTGATTCCCTCTGAAGACATGCATTTTTTTTCTTGCTCTTATTGCAGCTTGCTTTCTTCCTTCCCTCCAAAAATGTAATGCACCTTTCATAATGGATTGTGGATGGCTGGCTCTAGCCACCACTAAGGGCTCTCTTAGCTGGCCATATGCAAGGAGACACATGCCAGTGGCCTGGCAGGGGCACCACATCAGATTGTTTCTCTCTGGTCTCCTTGTACAGTGCAGCTGAAATCATGAACTGTGTAGAGCGAAAGGTCAAGTCTGCATTTGTACTCTATGGTGCTGCCTGAAGCACATTAGGACATTTTTCTACATTAAAGGCAAGTTTTTATTGCGCTGCTTTTGCTATTTCTTCTGGAAACCTTCCGTTTCAGTCACAATACTGTGGAGTTCCCAGTTTACACTTTGGAGGAAATGTTTTTTGTATTGAATAGCCTTCGATACTGAGGACTATTCCACCTAATCAAAAACAAACTTTTGATTCCATTTGAATAAATGGCCATGGATAAATCTTAAAATCTGTCATTGCCATATAAAGGGGGAGGTCTGCCTAGAGATAGTGGCAGTCCATCAGGGCATAGATCTTCTACTTTGAAAGATGACAAATGTATGTACAGTTAAGAATAAAAACACTAAATCATACCAGACTGGTAAAGAAAAATATCCGTGTTATTAATAACTAAATGCGATAAGGCCTCAAACACCTATTAGTAGTTTCTTATGAATTGAAAGTTACTGTAAAACCCAATGTGCAATTCACTATTTTGCTTTCATTGAATCTCAAGTATACTACTGTATGCCACTTCTCTGCATTTTGTGTGAAGGGCATGTATGAAGGTGTGACTTTATCAGGTTTGATAGTACTTTGACTTGTTTATCAATATTCTTTTCCATCCTTCCCCTCCTGACAGCGTTTGACTACTTGCATCACATCTAGGCTCAATCCTGGCACTTGCACTCCAGCAGGGTTTGCTAATTAGTGATCAGATGCAGGAACTAGACATTCTCTCTCCCTCCCTCCCTCCCCTCCTCTCTAATCCAGGGTTGCTGATGCCAATTATAGCGCCCCTGCCACAAGCTTGTCTGAGATCATCAAAATCTGCACAGATTGGGCATCAAACCTGGGAGCTTAGTGGTCTGTATGGCTAAGCTAGTCACTTGATAAATTCAGTTGAGCCGACAGGGAAGCCTGATTTGACTTTGAATAGCTTTGTTGAGTTTTTCTGTCCACTTCCACAGTTTCTTGCCCAGAAAGTGGGATGTGATCAAAACGTGCATAAGCCATACTGAAAAGTAAGTGCTTATCCTTGGATATGCTGTTGTGTTGGGGACTTGCAGAGTAGCCAAAGTAACACCTCTGTTCAAGAAAAGAGAAGGATAAACTGGATAACTATGGATCTGTTAGTCTAATGTTACTTGTGGGCAAACTGAATCTTGCAAATAAACATAAAATTTATGTAGTTCAGCAATGCAGGGATGAATTGAGGATAGCCAGCATTTGTTATCGGTAAATTGTGTTTAACAGTTTTTGTAGAAGTGATCAATTGGATAAAGGGAATGCAATAGATGTGTGTATGGATTTTCATGAGGCGTTCAATACCATGTCTCACGAGAGGCTTATTAGAGAAATTCAGCCATATGATCTACAAAGAAATGTAGCAGCGTGAATAGAACGTTCGGTTAGCTGGGAAACAAAGGGTTAAACTTAATGGGTGTTAGTTAAACTGGAGATGCGTTTGAAGTGTTGCACCCCATTTGTCCCTTTTCTCGGGGTGTGTGTGTGTATATAGATGATTTGAACATATCAGAATTTTAGGGAGTTTGACAAACAGCAAGGAGGACTTTTTTTTTTAAAACAACTTCAGGAGGGCTGTAGAAGACCAGGAGGACATGGGTTAGTGGCAAGGGCAGATCGGTGGCAGATGCAATTTAATGGGGAAAGGTGTGAGTTAGTAAATTTAGGTGGAAAAACGAAGAATGGAATTATACCCTCTGGAAAAATGCTCAAGGGTGTGGATGAAGAGAGTGGCCTGTGTTCAAATACATAATTCACAATGACCTGAGGGTAGGCAGATAGTTTTATAAATAGACCAACACCAATTTGTTCTTGTTTTATAAGTAGAGGCATAAAGTACAAGAATAAAGAAGTAACAAATTTGTAGACGGCAGTGTTATGTCACTGTTGGAGTACTGTGTGCAGTTTTGGGTGCCTCATTATAAAAACATTAAAGCAACAGAGCATATGCAGCGTAGATTAACCAGAATGATGCCAGGGATGGGAAATTATAGTTCCATAGAGACCTGAAATACTGAGTATTTCTGCTGAAGCACTGACAGCCGAGGACATTTTGAGTTTGAAAATAAATGTGAAGGGTTTTGATGGGCTGAATATGAAGAGACTATTTCCTCTGGTGGGGAATCGGTGTCAATGGGTCTTCAATTTTAAATGGTCATTGTGGGGGGTGTTGGCGAAATTTCTTCTATGCAGAATTGTTAGAGCATAGAATGCTTTGCCACAGAGGTAGGTGATCGATGTAGATTTCAAAGTATGACTTGCTAGAGGAAAAAAATACTGCATTCTTAATATTCACAAAAGTCAAAGTTTGACATGAACAGATGTGCATTGCATAGTATACCGGGCTTGATTTGGCTGCTTCTGACCATCTTGAATGGGGAAGCAGTGTATGATTGATTCCTGTAACATTTGAGAACTTTTTTAACTGTATTCTGGTGTGGTTGCCCTGGCAGATTCCAAGTTTCTTGTGTCATGTGTTTGGCACTCTGCCTTTTTAGAATTAAAAACTTGTGTAGGGGTAGGGGCTTAGTGTACAAACAGAATTTTTAAAAATCCTTTAAAAACACCAATGAGCTGATGCTTCATGTGCAATGAGCTTAGAATAAATTGTCGTTAAAAGGATTTGCATTTATACAATTACTTTCACAGCCTCTGGACATCCCAAAGTACTAATCAATTACGTTTTGCCATGTTGTCATGGTTGTGTAGGCAAATGAAGCGGTGAGTACAATGTTCCACAAATTAGTAATCAGAAAAATGACCAGTTTTGGAGGTGTTTGGTTTTTGGCTATCACACCAGGAAAGTTCTCAGCCAAGATTGTGTTCAAAGCTTGAATCCATGCTCTTCTGACTAGAGAGGTGCGAGTTCTACCACTGAGCCAAACAGATGCTTGTCTGTACTTTTCTTTTTATAAAGTATAAATCAAGCTATTATAAAATCAATTTAATAACATCCTTTTATTTCAACCTTTTCTGTTTTTTAAACTGCCGATGTGTTGATTGATACTGAAGTAGAGGGGGTAAGTTCTGAGTGCATCCATTAACCCAGGTTGGTTGGGTGATCCCGTAACTTTTAGCTGTGCTTATTGCACTCTGCAATGTAGCTCAGTAACCCTTCCAAGTATGTTAGCTTCTTGAGATGTGCACCCAAACAGTGAATGTGACAGTAGGGGCCATCACACATGAATATGATGTCTTTATTCAATGTCCATATGAATCCAGTCACCTGAGGAAGAGTGTTTGAAGACCAGGACCTCAAACCCAGCACCAAGCTCATGGTCTACAGAGCAGTAGTAATACCCACAGAGACATGGACCATGTACAGCAGGCACCTCAAAGCACTAGAGAGGTACCACCAACGCTGCCTCCAAGATCCTGCAAATCCATTGGCAGGATAGGCGCACCAACGTCCGTGTTCTCGCTCAGGCCAACATCCCCAGCATCGAAGCTTTGACCACGCTCGATCAGCTCCGATGTACGGGTCACATTGTCCACATGCCCAATATGAGACTCTCCAAACAAGCGCTCTACTCGGAGCTCCGACACGGCAAGAGAGCCCCAAGTGGGCAGAGGAAACGCTTCAAGGACACCCTCAAAGCCTCACAGCGCCAGGGACCCGGGTTCAAATCTGGCCTCGGGTGACTGTGTGGAGTTTGCACATTCTCCCCGTGTCTGCGTGGGTTTCCTCCGGGTGCTCCGGTTTCCTCCCACAGTCCAAAAATGTGCGGGTTAGGTTGATTTGGCTATGATAAATTGACCCTTAGTGTTAGGGGGGGATTAAATATGTGGGGTTACGGGGATAGGATGGGATATGTTAGGGGGAATTAAATACGTGGGGTTACGGGGATAGGGTGGGATATGTGTCGGTGCAGGCTCAATGGGGATTCTGTGTGAGAAAGCAGGGACAGGGTACTGGATTTGGATGATCAGCCATGATCGTATTGAATGGTGGAGCAGGCTCGACGGGCCGAATGGCCTACTCCTGCTCCTAGTTTCTATGTTTCTATGTTTATCTCCACCGACACCTGGGAATCCCTGGCCCAATACCGCACAAAGTGGAGGAGAAGCATCTGGGAGGGCGCCGAATACCTCGAGTCTCTTCGCTGGGAACAAGCGGAAGCCAAGCGCAAGGAGCGCACGTCAACCCAAGCACCCTGCCCCTTCAACCACCGTCTGCCCCACCTGTGACAGAGACTGTAGGTCCCGCATTGGACTCATCAGTCACCTGAGAACTCACTTTTAATGTGGAAGCAAGTTATCCTCAGTTTCGAGGGACTGCCTAAGAAGAAGATATGAATCCAGTTTCCAGCAGGGGTTTCTGCATGGTAATTAGGAGCAGGAACCTGTTTTTTTTTTTTTCCTCCCTGGCCCTGGGGCATTGAGGCTAATTGTGAAACTTGGCTACCATCTTGGTTGAGACAGTTAGCTCAGTATAACCTGGGAATCAAATCTGGAAGCTTGTAGTCTGTGTGTCTCAATACTGTACCACGCTCTGTATTCACCCACTTGACTATTAGGAGAGCCAGCACTCCCTGTTTAAGCAGAAGTTCAACAGAAAGTGGGTGGGGGGGAAAGGATGTTGAATTAAGTCTTGTCACTATTGCTACAGCATTCTGTAGTCTCCCTGCTGCACTCCCACACCTAGTAGCTGCCATTTGGCGTCCCATTCACCCATCACCCCTGTGCTCGCTGGCCTACATTGGCTCCCAGTTAAGCAATGCCTCGATTTCAAAATTCTCGTCCTTGTTTTCAAATCCCTCCCTATCTCTGTAATCTCCTCCAGCCCCACAACCCCCCGAGATATCTGCACTCCTCTAATTCTGCCCTCTTGAGCATCCCTGATTATAATCGTTCAACCATTGGTGGCCAGTGCCTTCAGCTGCCAAGGCCCGAAGCTCTGGAATCCCCTCCCTAAACATCTCCGCCTCTCTACCTCCTTCCTCTTTTAAGACGCTCCTTTAAAACCTATCTCTTTGACCAAGCTTTTGGTCATCTGTCCTAATTTCTCCTTGTGTGGCTCTGTGTCAAATTCTTGTCTTATAATACTACTGTGAAGTGCCTTGGGACATGTACTACATTTAAAGGCGTTATACAAATAAAATAGTTGTTTGGTGAGGGCAGCAAGGGCTGAAGATGATTTTGCTTGTTCTGCCTTTATGCCCTCTATTTTGACCTCCCCACAGCATAATTCAGATAGGAAATTCTTTATGGATGTGGTATAACCCCATGTGCTACTTTTTAGCATACTGCATGACTCTTGCCACATTGGTTGTTTAAAGGAATATTGATGGTGAAAATCACTCTTTAAAAAAAAAATAGATTTGCAGCTGATTTTCATTAAAGCCTGGGAGCTCTCTTGAATAGGAGTAAACGATTGGAAGATACTATGTGCATTTATCCCATATGTTGATATCCGTAACTGGGGGATCTTGGTGGATATTAACTGAGATTGTTTTTTTTTTTTAAAAAGCATGAGACACTTTGGATAACCTTGTTAACATTTTTAATAACTACTTCTTCCAAGTCTGAACAAGGGAAAACATAAGCAACCAAAAAAAAGTTATCCCAGGCAAAATTAAAGCCTTCTATATTACTGACATTGAAGTCCTAGACAGGCTAAAAGGGCTTAGACACAATAAATGAGCTAAGGTGGGTAGAATGGCCTTCCTCGTGTCAATTGGTAAGCAATTCTAAAACCCAAATCAAATTGTTTTCTTGCATCCCACCTGAATCTACATCGCCTCAGCTTATAGTCATAACCCTTGTTGAGCAGTCTCGCTTGAATATACATAGTTCTAACTGATCCTTTATATCTGTTTTATTAATTTGAAAACCTCAATCATGTCCCCTTTCAGTCTTCTCTCTAACGAGCATATTTCGTTTACGCAATGAGCCAAGGAGCAGATCCTCATTTAGTTTGCCTTCGTCGTAAAGAAAGCTCCACATATACTTATCAAAAGAACATCTCTTCATGTGCACCACACTTATCTGAAATTCCTTCCCTTTGAATCTTTTTGACAGTCAGCTTAAAAGTATACTTTTTTATGTCAAAGACCCATCAGTTCTAGGAAGTTCTAAATATATTAATCAAAGTGAGGGATGTCTGGATGGAACAATTGTCATAAGTGCAAAATGTGTAAACAATGAGGCACTAAATCACTAATCTTACTAAAAAATAAATTGAATAACCTGGATGAACTTCAAACTTGTCTACAGTGCAGGATGAGCAGATGCAAACCGCTCTGACAGAAATCCTCTGTCTAATCATGTATGAAGTAACGGATGCAAACAGAATTTATTCACTTGGGTTAATCACCATGGTTACAGTTGCATTGAGTATATTGTTTGCTGTGAATATAAGACCTCCAGTGAAAACAGCAGCGTCCTACTGCTGCTGTTATACTGCAGATACAATTTGACACCAGTAACTGTTTTCAGAGTGTTACTGAAGGCCAGTAATTAAAGTGGAATTTGTTAAGAAAGGGCACTGACCTCGCCCAGCTATGTAACCTTTGACCCTGGCAAACATTGGATCCTGCCCACATCTTGTATGCATCTCCCAACTACCTTTGGCCCCAGGCCCTGTAACATTTAGGATTTTGTAAGTGCTTGGTCGTAATCACATTAAGGTACAAATTATTAATTTTTCAGAAATAATAAGTTAGTGTAGATTTTTTAAAAATACTTTGACAAATCTAAACATCCTCTCATTAACGTGTCACAAAATATTTCAGACCCTGTAGCATAGCTCATCCCCACCACTCTGATGCATTCATCTTCCACTAAAATAAACTTCCACAAATTAAAATTAACATCTCAAATTAATCCACCCTAACCCAAAACATAACTCTAAACATAGTCCTAATTCTAAGGCCCAGGTCTAATGCTAAACCTACTTTAACCTAGTCTTAAACAACTCTAACTCTAAAAGAACTTTAACCCTAAATCTAGCTCTAACTTCTAAGCCCAATGCCAAATTTGACACTAAGAAAATAAGAAATAGGAGCAGGAGTTGGCCATATGGCTCATTGAGCTATTCAATAAGAGCATAGCTGAACTTCTACGTCAACTTCACTTTCCCACCCTATCCCCATAGCCCTTGATTCCCATAATGCCCAAAAATCTAGCGCAATCAGTCTTGATCTCACACTCATCGTCTGAGCATCCACAGCCCTCTTGGGTAGAGAATTCCAAAGATTCACAACTCTGCATGAAGAAGTTTCTCCTCATCTCCGTCCTAAATGGCTGACTCTTTATCCTGAGCCTAAATTCAATTCTAACCTCAACTCTGGCCCAAAACCTGACTCTAAGCTAAACCCTAACCCCCACTCTAAGTCTAAGATCAAGACTATAAGGCAACAAGACTAAAAGCAAGGCCAGTGGGGCAGCTATAAGGCTAACAGAAGCAGCTAGTGGGTTCGGAGGCACAAAGATGGGAGGGTTCAGCTGGGACAGGTAGAAATTTGATGAAAGGTCCAAAGATCGAGTACTTGTACTCCTACTTGGAAATTACTGATTTGCAGCACATGGCAGTAAATATGAAGCAGGTGCACAAAAATCTTCTAATCTCACCAAATCCAACAACCAGTGAAAAAAGACCAAAGCCTAGAAATTGGGGAATGCTGGAAACCTGCCGGTAACATCGGCAGCCAAGGATAACGGCCGCCGGCCGAGAGAGCGCAGACAGTACCGGCATTTGGGTACTGCCTGCTCATTATCATCAGCGTGGCGATGATTTTCTAGTGCAGCGCGCTCTTTGCAGCGCTAATCTCAGGAGGCCAAAGGTCGCCTCTGTCTCCTGCTTACAGTGTAGGGGAATGGGGAAGAAAGGAATGACCCAAACAGTTGCTGTACTTGCTCCAAAAATATTAGCCGACACCTGATGTTTGTGGATTTTTTAATAGTTTATGAAATGAATGCAGATAAAAGGGATCTTATTGGAGATCATCTTCAATCGTTGCAATGGAGTTCACCCATCGATTTACTGACCCACAAACATTGTCGGCCTCCCGGAAAGCTGCCAGAATATGCAACCCCGCCACTGATGGGCAAAAAATGAAAGTTTAAAATAAGAACCTTGGCAAAGGAGGCGTTTAAAGTTCCGGCATCCGTCTGAGGTGTTTTCCACTTGTTAGCGTCCAGACTCCTCATAGCTGTTAACACTGCTGAAACACCTTTTAGCGGCAGCACACACTGGCGTGATTTAGAGTGGGCAGCAATGGGAGCGGAGAACTCCAAAGTAGATGAGCTGGCATCAACCCGGCATTGCACACCGAATGACGTCACACTCCAGCTCATTAAAATACTTTTGCCGATGGCAGACAACGGCAGCGCTGCCAACCTGTCGATTATGGCGGCCGCTGCAGGGACCTGCCACCAGCTGCCGGAAGAGCGCCGTCTGCCTTTTTTTTCCCTATTTCTTGGCGGTAATGGGTGGCGCAAACCACCCAAATTTCTCGGCCCAAATTTTGAAATCTCTTGAGAAAATCAAGAATGAGTATTATGAGCACCCATTGAGACAAGAATTGGAATGACATCCTGCACCATGTTTAATTCCTGCTAACAGCAATCAGTTTTACTGCTAACGTTGCAACAGTCTCGAATTGGAGGGAAATAGAGCACTGACCATGGACAGCTTAATGCATTTACAGAATTCTGTTAATGTATGTCCGAAAGTTGTGAGTTTTAATGTTAGATATGAGCAGACTGTGCTGTCAGCTTTTTACTAATATCAGAAAGTTAAAGATGGAAACTATTTTAAACTTCAATTTTAAAATTTAAGAAGTTGGCTTCACACTGGTTGCAGTTAATATGGAACAGACGTGAAACCAGAATGGTGTGACACTAACTCCTGGAGATGGGCTTACATCTAAAGCCAAAATAGGGACTGATTCTACATTTATCCTGCATATTTCATGTTGTTACAAACCACTTCACGGCAACACAAACTCTGCAGAATAACTGCCTTATTAGATCCTTCTTCTTCTTAGGCAGTCCCTCGGAACCGAGGATGACTTATTCTGAGCTCCCGGGCAACGATGGCAGTACGATGTTCCGGTCTGTCGCTGTTGGGGTTGTCCATGAGGGTCCTGACGTTCCAGGTCCCGAACTTCATTTTAAAGGGTGGAGGATGCCTGTGCGTGAATTCTTTTAACGTGGGGTGGCCGTTGCACACCAGCTACCACATGGGCTTGACAGAGCAAGGTCTTGGTCCAATGGCAAGGGGATCAAAGACGATTGGAGACCAGACTCTGCTACATCGGCCTAGCACACACACACAAACATACTCCTGCTGTCCTCCTCCCTCCTTCCCGCAGGTCCTCTCTGCCTGGGTTTCATAGGCTGCAGTGTGGTCCTCCTGACCCCTGCTGCTGGTCCATGCTGCGCCACTCCTGGGCTCGTCCTCGCTCCTGGGTCCCAACCTCGCTCCTGGGCCTCGACCTCGCTCCTGGGTCCGGTCCTCGCTCCTGGGCCCCATCCTGGGTCCCCGACCTCGCTCCTGAGCCTCGACCTCGCTCCTGGGCCCCGACCTCGCTCCTGGGCCCCGTCCTCGCTTCTGGGCCTCGACCTCGCTCCTGGGTCCCGACCTCCTTATAGCGTGTCTCCTTCCAGGAGATTACTTATTAGATACTTTATTTAGACTGGCCAGTTAAAGCGATCCTTTTGAGATCACTCTGGATTCTGTCAGATTCTGGCACAAAAAAGTACTGGCAAGCCACCACTGAGAGAAGCTGTTCAAGATTTGAAAGCCGAAGGTGGCACGGCAAGTTGATAAGGTGGTTAAAAAAGCATATGGGCTACTTGGGTTTATAAATAGAGGAATGGAATATAAAAGTAAAGAGATCAGCTAGAACTTTATAAATGGTTAGGCCTCAGCTGGAGTATTGTGGACAATTCTGAGCATCACACTTCAGGAAAGGGTACAGAGGAGGTTTACCAGGATGTTACCAGGGATGAGGGGCTTCAGTTATGAGGAGAGGTTGGAAAAGTTAGGACTGTTCTCCTTGGAACAGAAGATTAAGAGGTGACCTAATAGAGGTTTTCAAGATGATAAGAGGTCTTGATAGAGTGGATAGAGAAAATCTATTCTCTCTGGCGAGTGGGTCAATAACCAGAGGCCATAGATTTAAAATCATTGGCAAAAGATCAAGAGGGGATATGAGGAGAATTTTTTTTGCTCAAAGAGCAGTCAAGATCTGGAACACTACTTAAAAGGTGGTGGAAGCTGATTCCATAAATAATGTTAAAAGGGAGTTGGGACAGATACTTGAGAATGAGGAACTTACAGGGTTACGGACAAAAAGCGGGGATGTGGGACTAAGCATGACTGCTCTTTCAAAGAGCCAGCACAGGCACAACGGGCCGAATGGCCTCCTTCTGTGCTGTAAGTTTCTATGATTCTACGCCTTCAGCCACCTAGGGCCCTTCCTTAAGCCCCTCCACCTCCTGCTCTTCCTTTAAGACCTTCATTAAAACCCACCTCTGACCCTCCTGATAATATCTCCTTCTTTGGCTCAGGGTCCATTTTATTCACTACGCCTCTGTGAAGCACCTTGGGACATTTTTCTACGTTAAAGGTGCTATATAAATGCAAGTTGTGTGTGGATTTTGCTCCCTGGAGTGATAACCAGGGAAATGGATGTAGAGTGAAAAGGAAGTCTTTAATCAACGATTACTCAAGTTTTTAAGCTACCAATGATGCCAGTGAAAGAACGCTCATTATTATATTGAACAGAATGATTATTCTCCCTATTACCGCAATAAAAAGGGTAGCGCAGAGGAAGAAGAGTCTGAATCCCCATCTGGCTAGAGCAAGCTACATCTCAGGATGTGAAGGACATTAGTAAACCAGCTTGGTTTTTACAACAATGTGGTAATTTTCATTCTCATTTCTTTTGGCGATAACCCACAAAATACCACATTTATTGGCTTCATTTTCACAACTTGCCATGGTGGGATTGCCATATGCAACCTTTGGGTTGCTAGTCCAGCGCCATAACCACTATACTTCCATACATTATTGAATATTGTCATTTTTGTCTCAGCAAGTAACATTTTTGGTGAAGACCTCTAACTGAATGAAATACTCCCTCAAGTCAATCTCCACGCAAAGATGCAAACTTGAATTCGGTTTACAAAATGTTAAGTTGTTTATTATTTAAGCTTCCAATTTATTAACAGCAATTTTGAAAGTTTTTCTCTTCCTAACTTTTCCCTCTGTCCTGAAGGCCCTTACTCAAACTGGTCATTCGAGCCCTCCCAGTATCTTACCCAAGTGTGAGCTTAGGCAATGATTACCAGCACGTTATTTGACTTTGAGTGGTATCACAGCTGAACCAGATCGTCATTCCCACCCAATACATTCACAGTTTCCAGCAGGAGTCAATAATAACAATTAGGAGCAGACATCCTTGCTAATTTTTCATTCCCTAGATGAGGAATGCTAAGGCCAGTTAAGTACCCCTACTGCCACTCCAGCTGATGTCAGTTAACTTAGTACAGACTGCGAATAGTGCCTGGGATGAGGTATGGCTCAGTTCCACTCAGAACAGTCTTTACTAAGTGAGCCACTAGGGCAGTTTACATTTTTAGAATTAAATTCTTCATTGAGTGCCATCTCACATGATGAAATGGCTCACCCAAAACATTAACCTACTTTTCTTTTTAGATGCTGATTTAGCTAATGTGCATTTTCTGTTTTTATTTGAGATTTCCAGTGTTTGTGGTTTTTTTCTTTCATTAATCTTTACAAGATTATTAACCTGGACCACTCAAGTCCACTTTCAAACAGCCAGTTTCATTTAAACATTGGTAAGAAGCTTGGGAGCGGGGTGCGGCGTGAAATATCGCAGTTGAGTCCTATTTTCTACGAGATCACAATTCAAAGGAAAAGTAAAATGGTTTACCATTCCCAGTCCCCCCCCAAAAATTCTCCCTCCTCTCCTGAAGGCAGTGACTCATGGTGTAATATAGATCCACAGGTGCCAGCGCTGGGGTACCTCACCCAAGTGGCCATTCTTCATGTGTAAGCTAGACAATGAATGTTGACATACTATTTGACCATGAAGTCATCACAGTTAAGCCCAACATCGTCTTCCCCTGATAACCACATATGTGCACATTCTAACTGGAATGACTGGATAAAGATCAGGAACACTGGCTGATTTCCCTTTTCCTAGCTGAGGATTACTGAGGCCAATTGAAGCATCCCTACCACTGTCAGTTTGGCTAATTGGAAGCACACTTGCCTCTAAAGCAGAAAGTTCTGGGTTCAAGTTCCACTCCAAGACTTATCTAGGCTGGTACTTCAGTGTAGTACTGGAAGGAATGCTGCATTGTCAGAGTTTTTCTTTCAGTTGAGATATTAAGCCAAGACCCTGTCTGCCTTTTTAGGTGCACGTAAACGATCCCAGAACATTATTTAAAGAAGAGCAGAGAAGTTCTCTTGGTGTCCTGCACAATGTTGATCCCCCAACCAACACCACAAAAAAGAGATTAATTGATCATTTATCTTACTGTTGTTTGTGGGACCTTGCTATGCAAATTCGCTGTCACATTTGCCCACACAACAGTCACTACAAAATGAATTAATTGGCTGTGAAGTGCTTTAGGATGTCCTGAGAACCTTCCAATTCACATAGGCAATGGGCCTAACGCCAGTTTCAGGAGGGCACTCTGGACAATTACAGACGCCCAAATCAATAAGGTGTGCAGCGCACTTCCGATGCGGACTGAGCATGCATATGTTCTTTTTCTCTTCTTAGGCAGTCCCTCGGAACCGAGGATGACTTGCTTCCACATTAAAAATGAGTTCTCAGGTGACTGATGAGTCCAATGCGGGACCTACAGTCTCTGTCACAGGTGGGGCAGACGGTGGTTGAAGGGGCGGGTGGGTGGGGTGCTTGGGTTGATGTGCGCTCCTTCCGCTGTTTGCGCTTGGCTTCCGCTTGCTCCCGGCGAAGAGACTCGAGGTATTCGGCGCCTTCCCGGATGCTTCTCCTCCACTTTGTGCGGTCTTGGGCCAGGGATTCCCAGGTGTCGGTGAGAATGTTGCACTTTTTCAAGGAGGCTTTGAGGGTGTCCTTGAAGCGTTTCCTCTGCCCACTTGGGGGTCTCTTGCCGTGTCGGAGCTCCGAGTAGAGCGCTTGTTTTGGGAGTCTTGTATCGGGCATGCAGACGATGTGACCCGTCCATCGGAGCTGATCGAGCGTGGTCAAAGCTTCGATGCTGGGGATGTTGGCCTGTGCGAGAACACTGAAATTGGTGCGCCTATCCTGCCAATGGATTTGCAGGATCTTGCGGAGGCAGCGTTGGTGGTACCTCTCTAGTGCTTTGAGGTGCCTGCTGTACATGGTCCATGTCTCTGAGGCATACAGGAGGGCGGGTATCACTACTGCTCTGTAGACCATGAGCTTGGTGCCGGGTTTGAGGTCCTGGTCTTCAAACACTCTCTTCCTCAGGCGACCGAAGGCTGCACTGGCGCACTGAAGGCGGTGTTGGACTTCATCATCGACGTCTGCCCTTGTTGACAGTAGACTCCCGAGGTATGGAAAGTGGTCCACGTTGTCCAAGGCATTGTCGTGGATTTTGATAATCGGGGGGCAGTACTGTATGGCGGGGGCAGGTTGGTAGACGACCTTTGTCTTACAGATGTTTAGTGTAAGGTCCATGCTCTCATACGCTTCGGTGAAGGTGTTAACGATGGTTTGGAGTTCAACCTCCGAGTGTGCGCAGACGCAAGCGTCATCTGCATACTGTAATTCGACGACAGAGGATGGGTCGACCTTGGATCTGGACTGGAGGTGACGGAGGTTGAACAGTTTCCCGTTTGTTCTTTAAATTAGCTCCACTCCAGCGGGGAGCTTACTGAGGGTGAGATGGAGCATTGCAGCAAGGAAGATCGAGAAGAGCGTTGGTGTGATGAATCAGCCTTGCTTGACCCCGGTCCGTACATGAATTGGGTCTGTGGTGGAACCGTTGGTCAGGATCACGGCTTGCATGTCATTGTGAAGCAGGCGGGGGATGGTGACAAACTTTTGAGGGCAGCCGAATTTGAGGAGGACACTCCATAACCCCTCACGGTTGACAGTGTCGAAGGCCTTTGTGAGGTCAAAGAAGGCCCTGTACAGCGGTTGGTGCTGTTCCCTGCATTTCTCTTGTAATTGGCGCGCGGTGAAGATCATGTCCATTGTGCCCCTTAGTGGGCAGAATCCGCATTGCGACTCTGGGAGGAGCTCATCAGCCACTGGGAGAAGGCGATTGAGGAGGATTCTTGCGATGACTTTCAGGAGGGCACTCTGGACAATTACAGACGCCCAAATCAATAAAGTGTGCAGCGCACTTCCGATGCGGTCTGAGCATGCATACGTAGCCATACTGGACACTTGGTCTGAAAAACAGGTGCGTGCAAACATATTTCTAGGCCAAGATCTTTCTTTCTTGGCTTAATTCAGCTAATTAAGCATAGACCAGGGATGGAACCGAGAACTTTCCTGGTGTTTGCAATTCAATTCCACTGTGGGTAGTACATTTACAAACTGGGCCACTAGGATAAGCATTAGGATAGAGTTATTAATTAACTGTTCATCAATGAAAGGAAATCTCGTAGAATGTTTTGTAGAACTTCTTCCAGTTTTGGTTTTCAACATGTTACAGATCACTAAATTGGTTGGAGTTGTAAATGCACAGGTAAAATTAGTAATCTTATCATGTAAAGGCACACTGCATGAAGCTGAGTGTATATTCACAGTATATAAATCCTTTGCTATTAAATAAACTTTTAACCTCTGATAAACTTTGTTAGATTCCATGATTGAAAAGCAGTCAGCCTGTCAGTGCACTTTAGTAAAGTTGCTGTCTCACTGTTCTTATTTAAGCAGTGTGTACAGAAAATTCTCAGAATTTCATTCAACCTATTGTGCTATTGACCTGCTGTAATCTTTGTCGAAAGCTCAGCAGAGCACAACCAGACCATAAGATCAGTTTCCCCCGTTCCAATTTAACTTTGCCAAGGGTAAAAGGTAATATTAATAAATGAAAGAGGCCATTTAAAAAGTAAATGAAAAATGATCTTATCAAGAGACTTCCAAATTGCTCATCTTTGCTATTTAATGTTGTTGTACTCTGTACTTAAAATAATTTCTACTATGATTATTAAAACGTTTTACGTTGTCAGCTAAAATGTTATCAAAAAGATCTATCCATTTTCAAAAGATAGGATCTCCAAGTTCATTGGTGTCAGCCCTGACTCAATGGTAGCACTCTTGCATCTGAGTCAGAAGGCAGTGGGGTCAAGCCCCATTCCAGAGACTTGAGCACATAATCCAGGCTGACACTCCAGTGCAGTGCTGAGGGAGTGCTGGACTGGCAGAAGGTGCCGTCTTCCAGATGGGACGTTAAACCGAGGCCCTGTCTGCCCTCACAGGTGGATGTAAAAGATCCCGGGGCACTGCCCTGGTTGATATCTATCCTTCAACCAACATCACTAAAAAAAATCCAGATTGGTCGTATATCTCATAGCTGTTTGCAGGATCTTGCTGTGCACAAATTGGCTGCAGCATTTCTTTACATTACAACAGTCACTACACTTCTAAAAGTACTCCATTGGGTGTAACGCACTTTGGGATGTCCTGAGGTTGTGAAAGGTGCTCTATAAATGCAAGTCCTTTCCTTTATATACAAACTAAGCACTGTGACCCACGTCGCTGTGACCCACGTCGCTGTGACCCACGTCGCTGTGACCCACGTCGCTGTGACCCACGTCGCTGTGACCCACTTCGCTGTGACCCACGTCGCTGTGACCCACTTCGCTGTGACCCACGTCGCTGTGACCCACTTCGCTGTGACCCACGTCGCTGTGACCCACGTCGCTGTGACCCACTTCGCTGTGACCCACGTCGCTGTGACCCACGTCGCTGTGACCCACTTCGCTGTGACCCACGTCGCTGTGACCCACTTCGCTGTGACCCACTTCGCTGTGACCCACGTCGCTGTGACCCACGTCGCTGTGACCCACTTCGCTGTGACCCACGTCGCTGTGCCTGACAGAAGAATTTCTTCAGTGCTCATCAGAAACATGAGATCCAGAAAATAAATAAACTTCATGATATTTAGTTACATTTTCTTATTAACTTCACTGTGAAATTGCTCAGTGATATGATAACAAGAATTGTGAAAGCACAATGTACGCATTGTACATATATGTAAGCTCAGTGCATCATTAGGTGATTAAATATCATTATGTATCTCAGTGGAAGAGGTGTTTCTATGCAAGCAATTTGAATTTAATCTTGAAGCCAAAAATAATCTAAAAGTTTGTGTGTCGTTACTTGTCCTTTTTGTGATGTTGATGTGGCTCACCAAGGAGAAAGATATCAGCCCCTGGTTTTTACTGAAGTTTGTATTTCCCCTGGGGTCAGTTTGTGTAGCCTCAGACCAGAGGCAAGGAAAACAGAGTGCTCATCTGCACCTCTTATCAGATGCATCAGAATATGGTATTGATTGTATACATACAGATGTTCACTGAACATGTTTCCTGTGGAAGAGGATACTTGGTGTTGGAGGGAGAGGATAGATAATTACCGGGTATGGTAGCAAAGTGGTTATGTTACTGGCATGGTAATCCAGAGACCTGGACTAAAGATCCAGAGACATGAGTTCACGGCAGCTGGGGAATTTAAATTCAGTTAATTGAATAAATCTGCAATAAAAAGCTAGTATCAGTAATGAAACTATTGGATTGTCGTAAAAACCCATTGGTTCTCTACTGTCCTTTAGGGATCATGATGTGGAGATGCTGGTGTTGGACTGGGGTGGACAAAAGTGAGAAGTCGCACAACACCAGGTTATAGTCCAACAGCTTTATTTGAAATCACAAGCTTTCGGAGCGGCTGCTCCTTCGTCAGGTGAAGTGAAGAAATACAAATGGGCACAGCATATATAGTCAGAGAACAATGCCTTTGCAGAGAACATGCCAGACGACTACAGTTAATCTTTCTAACTGCCCTTTATCACACCTCGGCAGAGAGACAATCACGGCAATCAAATCCAACCAGGTCAGTCAGGAAGACATTACATCAAAGACAATAGCAAAATACAACAAAGCCCCGGAGCATGGTACATCGGCGAGACCATGCAGACACTGTGACAACGTATGAACGGACACCGCGCAACAATCGCCAGGCAGGAGTGTTACCTCCCAGTCGGGGAACACTTCAGCAGTCAAGGACATTCAGCCTCGGATCTTCGGGTAAGCGTTCTCCAAGGCGGCCTTCGAGACACACGACAACGCAAAATCATCGAGCAGAAACTGATAGCCAAGTTCTGCACCCATGAGGACGGCCTCAACTGGGATCTTGGGTTCATGTCACGCTACATGTAACCCCACCTGACGTAGAGTCATCCAGACTCGAGTCATCGTTGGCTTGTTCACAGATGTGATTTCCAGCAAAAAAAGTAAAAAGTTTAAAGTTTTTGGTTTTCCATACAGACTGCAGCATCTGACACATTAGACCCCCTGTGACCCCACCTCATTGTCTTTGTTGTATTTTGCTATCGTCTTTGATGTAATGTCTTCCTGACTGACCTGGTTGGATTTGATTGCCGTGATTGTCTCTCTGCCGAGGTGTGATAAAAGGCAGTTAGAAAGATTAACTTTAGTCGTCTGGCATTGTTCTCTGCACAGGCATTGTTCTCTGTCTATATATGCTGTGCCCATTTGTATTTCTTCACTTCACCTGACGAAGGAGCAGCGCTCCGAAAGCTTGTGATTTCAAATAAAGCTGTTGGACTATAACCTGGTGTTGTGCGACTTCTCACTTTTGTCCTTTAGGGAAGGAAATCTGCTGTTCTTACCTGGTCTGGCCTATATGTGACTCCAGACCCACAGCAATGTGGGTGACTCTTAACTGCCCTCTGAAATTGCCTAGCAAGCCACTCAGTTGTACACAAGCATTTCAAAAAACAATAAGAATAAAACCGGACGGACCACCCGGCATCGGCTTCGGACACGACAAAGGCACACCCAGCCCAGTCGACCCTGCAAAATTCTCCTCACTAACATCTGGGGAGCTGTCCCATATACTAGTCAAGCAACAGCCTGACATAGTCATACTGACAGAATCATACCTTTCAACCAATGTCCCAAACTCCTCCATCACCATCCCTGGGTATGTCCTGTCCCACCAGCAGGACAGACCCACCAGAGGTCGTGGCACAGTGTTATACAAGTCAGGAGGGAGTGGCCCTGGGAGTCATTGACTCCAGGCCCCATGAAGTCTCATGGCTTCAGGTCAAGCATGGGCAAGGAAAGCTCCTGCTGATTATCACTTACTGCCCTCCCTCAGCTGATTAATCAGTACTCCTCCATGTTGAACACCACTTGGAAGAAGCACTGAGGGTAGCAAGGGCACAGAATGTACTCTGGATGGGGGACTTCAATGTCCATCACCAAGAGTGGCTCGATAGCACCACTGCTGGCCGAGTCCTGATGGACATACCTACCAGACTAGGACTGCGGCAGGTGGTGAGAGAACCAGCACAAGGGAAAAACCTACTTGACCTCATCCTCACCAATTTACCTGTCGCAGATGCATCTGTCCATGACAACATTGGTAACAGTGACCACCGCACAGTCCTTGTGGAGACAAAATTCCATCTTCACACTGAGGACACCCTCCATCGTGTTGTGTGGCACTACCACCGTGCTAAATGGGATAGATTCAGAACAGATCTAGCAGCTTAAAACTGGGCATCCATGAGGTGCTGTGGGCCATCAGCAGCAGCAGAATTGTATTCCACCACAATCTGCAACCTCATGGCCCGGCATATTCCTCACTCCACCACCAACCCTGGTTCAATAAGGAGTGTAGAAAAGTATGCCAGGAGCCGCACCAGGCATACCTAAAAATGAGGCGCCAACCTGGGGAAGCTGCAACACAGGACTACATGCATGCTAAACAGCGGAAGCAGCATGCTATAGACAGAGCTAAGCGATCTCACAATCAACGGATCAGATCAAAGCTTTGCAGTCCTGCCACATCCAGTCGTGAATGGTGGTGGACCATTAAACAACTAATGGGAGGAGGAGGCTCCATGAACAGGTATTAAGGGATATGGACCAAAGACGGGTATATGGAGTTAGATCGCAGATCAGCCATGATCTCATTGAATGGAACAGGCTCGAGGGGCTCAATGGCGTACTCCTGTTCCTATGTTCCTATCCCCATCCTCAATGATGGCAGAGCCCAGCATACAAGTGCAAAAGACAAGGCTGAAGCATTTGCAACCAGAAGTGCCGAGTGGATGATCCATATCGGCCTCCTCCTGAGGCCCCCACCATCACAGAAGCCAGTCTTCAGCCGATTCGATTCACTCCACGTGATATCAAGAAACAGCTGAACGCACTGGGTACAGCAAAGGCTGTGGGCCCTGACAACATCCCGACTGTTGTGCTGAAGACTTGTGCTCCAGAATGAGCCGTACCTCTAGCCAAGCTGTTCCAGTACAGCTACAATACTGGCATCTGTCCGACAATGTGAAAAACTGCCCAGATATGTCCTATCCACAAAAAACAGGACAAATCCAATCTGGCCAATTACCACCCCATCAGTCTACTCTCAATCATCAGCAAAGTGATGAAGGTGTCATCAACAGTGCTATCAAGTGGCACTTACTCACCAATAACCAGCTCACCGATGCTCAGTTTGGGTTCCGCCAGGACCACTCGGCTCCGGACCTCATTACAGCCTTGGTCCAGACATGGACAAAGGAGATGAATTCCTGAGGTGAGGTGAGAGTGACTGCCCTTGACATCAAGGCAGCATTTGACCGAGTGTGGCATCAAGGAGCCCTAGTAAAACTGAAGTCAATGGGAATCAGGGGGAAAATTCTCCACTGGCTGGAGTCATACCTAGCACAAAGGAAGATGGTTGTAGTTGTTGGAGGACAATCATCTCAGCCCCAGGAGTTCCTCAGGGCAGTATCCTAGGCCCAACCATCTTCAGCTGCTTCATCAGTGACCTTCCCTCCATCATAAGTTCAGAAGTGGGGTTGATCGCTGATGATTGCACAGTGTTCCGTTCCATTTGCAACTCCTCAGATAATGAAGAAGTCCATGCCTGAATGCAACAAGACCTGGATGACATTCAGGCTTGGGCTGATAAGTGGCAAGTAACATTCGCGCCACACAAGTGCCAGGCAATGACTATCTCCAACAAGCGAGAGTCTAGCCACCTCCCCTTGACATTCAACGGCATTACCATCGCCGAATTCCCCACCATCAACATCCTGGGGGGTCACCATTGACCAGAAACTTAACTGGACCAGCCATATAAATACTGTGGCAACAAGAGCAGGTCGGAGGCTGAGTATTCTGCGGCGAGTGTCTCACCTCCTGACTCCCCAAAGCCTTTCCACCATCTACAAGGCACAAGTCAGGAGTGTGATGGATTACTCTCCACTTGCCTGGATGAGTGCAGCTCCAATAACACTCAAGAAGCTGGACACTATCCAGGACAAAGCAGCCCACTTGATTGGCACCCCATCCACCACCTTAAACATTCACTCCCTGCACCACCAGTGTACCATGGCTGCAGTGTGTACCATCTATAAGATGCACTGCAGCAACTCGCCAAAGCTTCTTCGGCAGCACCTCCCAAACCTGTGACCTCTACCACCTAGAAGGACAAGGGCAGCAGGCCCATGGGAACACCATCACCTGCAAGTTCCCCTCCAAGTCACACACCATCCTGACTTGGAAATTTATCACTGTTCCTTCATCGTCACTGGGTCAAAATCCTGGATCTCCCTACCTAACAGCACTGTGGAAGTACCTTCACCTCACGGACTGCAGCGGTTCAAGAAGGCGGCTCACCACCACCTTCTCAAGGGCAATTAGGGATGGGCAATAAATGCTGGCCTTGCCAGTGATGCCTACATCACAGGAACGAATAAAAAAATTAAATATTGATGTAATCTGGATGATATTTTTGTTTTTTAACGCTAACTGAATTGTACACAATTGGATTCAGAAGTGGGATTGTTGCAATCTATAGAAGAGGTATTGCTGCTTCCACCCACTCATTCTGATAAGGAGACCTTTATTTCACTTGTCACTCTATTTTAAGTTCAGGAAGGATGTTTACAGTTAGATAATACTTACAATTTGCTCCACTCTTTACAGCTACAGAAAGATAAATAAAGCTGTCACCGATAGATAACTAAAGTTCTGAGGAGATACTTCATACTCTTTAAATAATTATGATTCTTATTCCTAATGCTGAAGATTAATCAAATAAAACATATTTCGTTACATAAATGCCCTCTGGACAATGACAAAGCATGTTTATTGCTTTAAGTACACAATAGGACTTTGGAAAATTAAAAAAACTAGCAATTAAATTTAACCACTGTATTCCTTTTCAAGTACTCAGATCATATTTCCTCTGCCATTATTTTGAAAATTACCTCATAGTTTCAGAAGGATTACTGGGGAGGTTATACTGGAGGACATTTTTAATGTTGCTGAGACTTGAATCAAAATGGAAACCCAAACTCTGTTATTTGAATAATTCATAGACTCACGACGGTTAGTTCTAGGCTTATTTAATCCACTCTTCTATGTTCAACTTTGATGCTGCTCTCTCTAAAGGTCTTGGCTTTTCAATTCAGGTTCTTGCGAAAATAATAAACAGAATGGCGGAAATTTGCCCCACTATCATAAAGGGTGGAGATGAGCAACTGTCCTCTGTTGCAAGGTTTATTTGAAGAAAAAAGAATTGATTTCTTAGTCAAGATATACGTTGCCTGGTGGGAACCTCCCTGTTGGAACTATACATATGAAGATAAGTGAACAGGATTGGGCTCAACTCTGACATATCCCATGGTTAAATAGCCTGTCAAAAGGGTCAGAGTTCACATTTAAATAATGCCAAGTTGGGTGAAGCACCAGAGGCCAACGGTGCAACTGTACTTCAGCAAGAAGACACGGCTTTCACAAGCAGTGGGAGGGAAAAATGCTGAAAAGAAGACTCAGTGCACCATTCTCCTTTGAATTCATCACCCTCCTCCAAAAGCCCATCGCTCCATAAAATCACTCCTACCCTACCCATACCAGCTAGCTCATCAACCTCGCTATCTCTCATGGCCTCTCTACTCCTGTGACCTTGATCACCGACAGGCAATTCAGGCCACATTGTTGTATCCCTCATCATCCACATCCCCATACACCTATCCAACCCCAGTTAATTCTTCATCTGCTTGTAGTCTGCCCCGAGATGCTTACAACTACGCTTTTAAACTCCCAGCTGCCTACCCTTTGGGTTCCATTCACCAAATTACTTCTGGAGCAGTCGACCACGCCCTTACTGCCACATATTGCCCTTGTCTCCAGCAAAACCTTCATTGACTCCCCCAGGTGTGACCCCATTTTTGCTCCTTCAAGTCCAAGGGGCACAGATGCACAGCTGGCTTAACCATCCACCACCAGATCTGGCTTGACCATGTCATTTCCTCACGTTTCTCTGCCAAAATTGCCATTTCCCTAGAATCATACAGGAGAGTAAAGGTAGCCCCCAGCTCCTTTTGTTCAATATCAACCCTCTCCCCTTCACTCTCCACCCTCGCCTCAAGTGCGAACCTCACGTCTCCCTCTAGTTTCTCTCCCCTATGCTCTCATTGAGCTCATCTTGTCTATGGGACCCTCCTCCTGCTCCCTGAATCCCATTGGCACTAAACTCCTCACAACTCAACTTCCCTTCCTGGCCACTATGCAAGCTGACTTTGTAAATGCTTCCCGCTCCTCGGGTACTGTTCTGCTCCCATTCAAACCGCCATCATCAGCGCACTCCTCAAAAATCCACCCTGACCCCCTCTGTTCTTCCAAATTTTCACTTGTATCAGTAAAAAGTGACCATGAAACTGTCTGCCATAAAAACCCAACTGATTCATTAATGCCCTGTAGGGAAGGAATCTTGCTGTTCCTAACTAGCCTGGTCTGTATGTGACTCTAGTCCCACACTATGGGCTGGATTTTGATACTGGGGCGGGTTGGGGTCGTGTCATCCACTTTTCGTGTTATCCACCCGACTGCAATTGGATGTGGGAGATTGATGCAATTTTCACCTAATTGGGCAATTGAGTTCCAGCATGTGGGAACCCATGAACCAATTAGTGTTTTGAGTCTGAAAGTCACCTCTGATGATGTCATCATTGCTGCTGCATTGAAGGGCTTTAGAGACTGCCTGGCTCTTGCTGTGAGAGGACCTGGATATATGAGAGCGAGAGAGAGAGAGAGAGAGAGATTGAGATTGAGATTTTTGCATCCAGGTCCTCTCACAGCAAAGGCCAGGCAGTCTCTGAAGACATTCAATGCAGCAGCATCAGAGGCGACTTTCAGACCTAATACTACTACTACCTTCATCACATCTCCGTTCTAATAGTGGACCTGCAGCTGACAGTCAGCTATCCACTTGTGCTCCCGCCAGGTTTCACTGGTGTGTTTCAGATCAGGTATGCTTCACGTGGGAAAAGGGTTAAACTAGCTAAAACGTTTCAAAATGGCATTACAGAGCCAATTTAGGGCTTGTTAAGGGCTTTAATGGCCTCTCCTGCCTCTTGGAGGCGGGACGGAGACGGGACCACCACACACGATTTCATCAAAATTGCGTGGAGGCGGAATGGAGGCGGGATCGGGTCCGCCCGTCACTTTTCGCAATTTTAACCCCCCACATGCCTCCAAACCCGCCTCCACGGGTCTATGAAAATCCAGCCCTAAGTTGTTGACCCTTCATTGCCCTCTTAAGTGGCCTAGGAAGTCACTCAGTTGTATTACCACCTTCTCAGGGCATCTAGGAATAAGCAATAAGGTCAGCGATACCCACATCCCAAGAGCGAATTTTAAGAAAGTACAATCTCATCTCCAACCTCACTTTCCCAGCAACACTGGATATCCAGTGTGCTGAACTTTAATTTCAGTTGCTGTAGACAGGTCATTAATGGTAGAAAAAGATATGGAAAGTGTCACATTGATGCTCCAATGTCAGTTAAATATTCTAATGAAGCTCCTGTCTGTTTGAAGTGGGAATTTCCTCCGCCTGCCCCCCTCCCCAGCCTGCACAACCATGGTGGAGACCCAGCGTTACAGGTCTCTGCCCTTTTTCCTCACCCTAACACTGAAAATTGACACATACGGGAGATTAGGATGAGAAAAGTCTGTCCCATTGTGTCTTGTAGCACTAGCAACATAAGGGGCTAGAAATTCGTGGCCTTAGCGCCGCTCCTTAGCGCCATTAAATGGCACTAAAACGGCGGTCACCGCTCTTTCGCCAGCTGCTGGTGGCTGCCGTTTTCATCCTTACCTTTGCGCTGCCGGTAACTGGCAGCGCCATGCTGGACAAAATGGCGGTGTTGTGACGCAACGCTGACTTTACGTCACAAGCGCGAACTTCGACCTGAGCGCTGCATTCAGTGCTGGGTCCTAAGCACGCCAGGTTAACCTGGTGTGCAAGCAGGCTGACAGTGGCGACGTCTGCACCTCTTAAAGGGACAGACACAGCATTCAGATAAGTTTGGATTTAAGGTTTTGAACTGGGTTTTTATTGAAATAGTGGCTTGCTGCAATAGATGTGAAACATTTTTTAAGTGTGTAGGGAGTGCTGCTGGATGCTTGCAAGGGCTCGGATAGTAAATGAAGGCCTTTGAGAAGACAGAACATGCTGCAAATACTCAGCAGGTCACGCTACATCCGTGGAGAGCAAAACAGAGTTCACCTCTCAGGTCGAGATGCTGTCTGACCAGCTGAGCATTTTCAGCATTTTATGCTGTCATTTCACATTTACATCATTCGCTTGCAGAGGGAAGAGGAAGACACAGAAGAGGAGGAAGCAGAAGAGGAGGAATCAGACAGAAGGATACATCCCAGATAGCCTCTTTGTGGTCAGAATATCCGGGGTGGAATCATCCGCCTCCGGTTCCAGTGACCACAACCCCAATTCCCCTTTCAACATTAGTCCCACACCTTACCTTCCCTCTGTTACTGACCATCACAGCGTCCTCTTGGCCATGATGCTGAAATAATAGCCACCACAAAGTAAACTTTCAATCCACCTATATATGTCTATCCATCCAATGTGACATCAAGAAATCAACTCATCACCCATATGCATTCTTTTAGTGACTGTCTTGTGTGTGCCTTTGACTATCCTAGTGATGTCACGTAGTGCTACCCCAGTGGCTGCAGCATGGCTGGTGGAAGGCTGCTGACTTTCAGTGGGGGACACTGCAAATGGCCTTGCTGGTTGACCTTGAGGAGTTGGTGGCTGGGAGTGTCAAATCAATCTTCTTCTTGTTGTTCTTCTTCATTCTCCTCTCCCTCTTCTTGGCCAACCACTGGCTGGGCAGGCTGCATTTCTTGGGTGTGTGAAATGAGGAAGGCACAAGGGTGGAGTTGTGGTGAGGGGAGGGTGGAAAAGCAAGAGGTGCATGCCAGAAGGAGGATAACATATAAGGATACCAGCATCTTGTATCCTTTCAGCCTCACCGCTGGCCAAGGGCTCAGCCATGCCCCGGCCAAGAATGGCCTGCTCCGCCCCCTCCAAGGGGGTGAGGTGAGGCTTGGAACATCACTCGTGATTGGTGCAGATTGTTGGTAGATGAGTGATTGGGGGTGGGGTCATACGTTGAACAGTGTGTGAGGCTAGTGGTTCAGTTGGTAGGAGACGGCTTTTGAAGATGCATTCACTAACCTTGACCAGTGGTCTGAGGTCATGAAGCTTTTTTGGGCACTGGAGCCAGGTAGTGGGAGGGACACTGCTGGCAGTGACGGCCACGGTGATGTATTCCCACATTGTTCTTTCTGGAGGGCCTCTTGGCCCCTGTGGTTAGAGGGCCTGTCTTGCAGTGTTGACCCCCTGCACAAAGCTGGAGTGCTGCATGCGAGGCCCTGGGTGTCCCTTCCCTGGCTCGCTGAGCCATTTGTGGTAGTGCTGAGGCATTTTTCCCATTTTTTGAGGTTAGGGAGGGAATTCAGCTTTAAGAGCTGAATATTCACATTTCGGAGTTCTTTTTAATGTTAAATATTTTTTTAAAAGGCAGAAAAGACTGAAAACTGCATTGTTTCACTTCATTTTAATTTGTATTGCTTCAGTGTGCATGGCCCCTTTAATTCTCAGACCTCTTCATTGCCCACAATTCCTTGCGAGCTCCACAGCCTCGCTTCCAGAGGCTGTGGGAATTAGCAACGCCGCATCTGCACAGGAACTTCATCTCGGATGCCTCCAGCAACGCCACCAGGACAGCATTGAACAGCAGGTAAGCACTGCGCCAACGATCTCCATCCCCCCCAGATCAATGTTGCTCCGTTAGTGCTGCGGCCATTTTCAGCGGCTGTTAACTCCCTTTACTGGCTAACACGAATTTCTCCCCCAAGGGATTTAAAATAGCAGAAAATGCCAGACTAACAAAATGTAATGCAAACTTCTCCCTAATATTTAAGTGAATTCCTAACAGAATATTCAGAATGGCTAAAAGTACCTGTAACACCTAAAATGCAATTGTCTGCTAGATGCTAACTGGGCAGTAACATTTCCAAGACTCTGAATATGATAAATCTGTAGAATGCAACAGGTTACCTATTGCACCCATTTATTTTACCATTGCATTTGCTGTCAATGCCAAGTGGGATGAAGGGAAGGAAGCAGCACATAACAGCAGCCTATTGCTGTCTGCAGCTGTCAATGATTTGTTCTTACATACAGCAGATGCAGGAAGCGACTAATCCTAGGGTGAATTTTACTTGGCGTAAGTGGTGTTAGACAATAAATTCCTGAGGTAATATCTGATAAATCTGATAAATTATTGCTCATTCGTATGCCACTCAAACCAGTGCTTCTGAAAATGAACAGTAGAACTTTGCCAGTATAATTGACAGATATCACCATACAAAATTAAAATTCTGAATCCTGTTTTTAGAAGCCAAAACCATTCAGGTGTTGAAAATTATGGTTTTCAGTGTTACTTTTCAAAATGATTTTTCTCCCTCCAATTTTTTTCCATTGATTTTTCTCCCCTTCCCATCCTCTCCTCTTGAAGACAATGGTTTTTTTTAAATTCATTTATAGGATGTGGGCGTCGCAGGCAAGGCCAGCATTTATTGCCCATCCCTAATTGCCCTTGAGAAGGTGGTGGTGAGCCGCCATCTTGAACTGCTGCAGTCCGTGTGGTGGAAGTACTCCCACAGGGCTGTTAGGGAGGGATTTCCAGGATTTTAACCCAGCGACGATGAAGGAAAGGCAATATACTTCTAAGTCAGGATGGTGTGTGACTTGGAGGGGAACTTGGAGGTGGTGGTGTTCCCATGCGCCTGCTGCCCTTGTCCTTCTAGGTGGAAGAGTTGTAGGTTGTTGTACTTGTGATTGGTGCCAGGGGAACAATTATTTCCTGGGCTCTAAGCACAAGAAGTAGAGGTGGAGACCCATGACTCCAGGAGTCCGTACCTTTGACATTGCTGAGATTTCCGGGGTTCCCCCTGAGAAGCCAGCAGCAGCATTAATGGCTGCCATGATCAGGGCCTTCTAGATGCTGTCCAAAAACAATCGCCAAAAGGGCTATTGTGAGGGGTCACTCACCTTCTTACCTTTCCTCCCTCCTTCTTGTAGGTTAGTGGCAGAGGTCTGACAGCAGGTAACCCAGCCTACCTCTTGGCTGACAAATGATATATGGACAAGGAAAACTTAAAGATTCAGAAGCAAACTAAAAGGCTGATCAGAGAGGCAACGACGAACCGATAAAAAAACATAACTGCAAACAGAAAACACAACAGTAAAAAAATACTAATAAGAGGGCCATCAAAGAAGAGGTGAAAACCCTAAGAGATGCACAGAGTTTGAGACTGGGGCTGAACACAAAATAGGAAATATTCTGAATGATTACTTCCTTCAAGTATTCACAAGAGAAGACATGAACAATGCGACCTCCCCAATGGAGGGTTAATCTAAGCAAAGCCAATGCCTGAGATGGAAGTCCTAGATAAGCTGAAAAGCCTCAAAACAAATAAGTCCCCAGGAATAGATGGTATTTATCCCAGAGTGCTGAGAAAGACTAGGGAAGTGATTTCTGAGGCATTGCCAATCATTTTGAGGGAGTTACTGGACCCGGTGAGATACCAGTAGATTGGAAACAGGATAACTTGGCTCCCATATTTAAACAGAGAAATAAAACCGACACAGGCAACTACAAGCCCAATAGCCTTCCATTTTGTGTAAAATTGAGGATTATCTGTACAACAATAACCTAGTGAACCGTATTAGCATGGATTTAGAAAGGGTGGATCCTACCTGACCACACTCCTCAACTTCTTAGAAGATGAGACAACTCAAATCGACTATGGAAAGCTCTACGGCATGGTGTACCTAGACTTCTAAAGGGCTTTGTTAAAGTTCCACATGAAAGGCTATTAGTTAAAATGTTAAGGAATGGTTGAGAAATTGACAGAATAGTAGAAAACAGCAAGTACTCTTTAGAGGAATGATGTAGGTGATGTAGGGGGAGTACTTAATGGGCAGAACCTGGGCTCGGTGTTGGAACCACTAATTTACATAAATATACTGACTCAGAAACTCAATCCAAACTAGGATGTGCAGTGGAATCAGAGGCAGCTCAGAAATTACAGAATGAATTGGATAAAATATGCAAGTGGACAAAAAAATGGCAGTTGAAATTTAATACAGACAAATGTAAAGAACTACATATAGGAAGAAAAAATAAGCAATGCATGTACTCCATGAATGGTATTGAAATAGCTAACTTTGAAATTGGCTCTTAGTAGACTCTATGCTGAATATGTCCAACCAATGATGAACTACATAGTCGACACAGTAGAATATAATTCGGGGAAAGTTGTGCCAAGCTGTATAATATTCTGGTTAGACCGCAGCTTCAGTACTGCGTCCAATTCTGGTTCCCAAGAGACATTCAAGCTCTGGAGGCAGTGCAGAGAGGAGTTATGAGGCTGATCCCTTGTGTCAAAGGCCTGAGTTATAAGGACAGTCTGGAGAAAGTTAAACTTTTCAGTCTGAAAAGGAAGTCTGTGAGAGATGATTCTATAGAAATGTCTAAGACAGTTAAGGGAATGGAAGAGGTAAATCTGGAATATTACTTTAAGTTGAATAGTGAGAGTAGGATAAGGAGGGTGAATTTCTTCTCCAGCTCTGCTGCCATAACTTTGACAAAAACCCATTGATGTGCGTAAACGGTTTCTGCCAAACTTCCGCAAAATTTACAGCGTGGAGCGGGAGAAGCCCTGAAGAAATTTACCCCATGGAGTCAAACTAGTAAAAAGGTAAATGTAGGACTGCTATCAGGCAATTCTTGTTTACACAGAGCGATCAATGTATGGAATAGATTTCCAGGAAGAGTAGCGGCGATGAGAACCCCGAAGTATTAAGGAACAATTGGATGCTGAAATGGGGGGACTTTGGGTGTATGAATTAAAATGGCCTTCCTCATCTTGCAGTCTTGTAAAATGGTGTGTGTGAGTATGGGGGGAGGGGTGTGGGAGGAGGGAGAACAGGATAAATAAGTGAAGTTGTTGTGAATTTACAGAATATACTGAGCCTGAAGACAAGGGAGGGGAGTTTTACCTCAACAACATTTTTTTAGTTTTCTGTCCTGCCCTTTGCCAGCTCCACAGACACTGGCTATACTCCACAACCTCACCAAGATGAAAATTCTTTATGTATAAACTCAGACAGTGCATTCTGGAAGGATATTCCTTCATGGAGTGCATCACAACTTGATCCTATCTCAAACTGATGTTTATACACATGCTTTCCAGTTGTGCTCATTAGATAGCAGGGATCCTGGCTGATTTTTAACTCCCTAGCCCAGGAGCCAGTTGTACTATCCCAGCTGCTACATGTTTCAGATCATTTAGCTCAGCACGGATTAGCAACCAAACCCAAAATCTTCTGATCTGCATGATTCAGATACACAGTCCACGTTAGCAACAGAGCTCTCAAGGGAGCATTTACAAATAAAAATGAAACTGAAAATGAATTGCTCTTTTCAATAATCTCCTATTCTTTCCCCTCTACACACGTTTGGGTCACTGCACTGTATATTAGAAGTGTACAAGGCCTTTCCAATAACATTATCTTTCAAGGAACAACGTTGCTCCAACGGAATGTGATAGTTTAGATAAACTGTGGATAATGCCATTTATTTGGACTAGAGGCTTCTGTAGTACCCAAGTTATGAAGTAAAAACATACTAAAAACAAATGAAGAATATTTACATACATCAGCTGAAACATTTACCCAACACACTAGTCTCAGCCAAAACATGTACAACAACAGGAACATGAGACGAAACCAAAGATGCAGCACCTGCATACAGCGTGACTGCATTCACCGAGAATATAACCCTCCTGTCTTCTCTCTTTCTCTGTGGTTGATTTATTAGCTGCTGACAGTGGTCTGATCCATTTATGTTAAACTGGTAAAATTCCTATGTAACCTGAGCATCAGACAAAAAAAATAGAAAAGGAAAGTGAAGCTGTTTGAAACCAGCTGTCTGGGTTATTACAGAACCACTTCATTTATTTAGGCCTGTCACTGCAAGTCTCTGTGCCTCTGTAGCTACATTTTCAGAATGCCTGACAAGGACCTGGGATCCATGTTAGATTTCTCCGAGTGGAATTACAAAAGGAAGAAAAAATGTTGCATTTAAGAGCAAAGACAGTAAGGACGAATTGAAAAAGAATATCAAGTAACTCTGTGTGAGAGAGAACCATAGAATCATAGAAAGTTACAGCACGGTAGGAGGCCATTTCGGCCCATCGTGTCTGCGCCGGCCAACAAAGAGCTATCCAGCCTAATCCCACTTCCCAGCTCTTGGTCCGTAGCCCTGCAGGTTAGAGCATCCCAAGTGCACATCCAAGTACTTTTTAAATGTGGTTAGTGTTCCTGCCTCTACCACCCTTTCAGACAATGAGTTCCAGACCCCCACAACCCTCTGGGTGAAGAAATTTCCCCTCAAATCCCCTCTAAACCTTCCTCCAATTACTTTAAATCTGTGCCCTCTGGTTTTTGACCCCTCTGCTAAGGGAAATAGGTCCTTTCTATCCACTTTATCTAGGCCCCTCATAATTTTATACACCTCAATAAGGTCTCCCCTCAGTCTCCTCTGTTCCAAGGAAAACAGACCCAGCCTATCCAGTCTTTCCTCATAGCTAAGATTCTCTACTCCCGGCAACATCCTTGTAAATCTCCTCTGTACCCTCTCTAGTGCAATCACATCTTTCCTGTAATGTGGTGACCAGAACTGCATGCAGTACTCTAGCTGAGGCCTAACTAGTGTTTTATACAGTTGAAGCATAACCCCCCTGCTCTTGTATTCTATGCCACAGCTAATAAAGGCAAGCATTCCGTATGCCTTCTTAACCACCTTATCTACTTGGCCTGCTACCTTCAGGGATCTGTGGACATGCACTCCAAGGTCCCTTTGTTCCTCTACACTACTCAGTGTCCTACCATTTAATGTGTATTCCCTTTCTTGTTAGCCCTCCCCAAATGCATTACCTCACACTTCTCTGGATTGAATTCCATTTGCCACTGTTCTGCCCACCTGACCAATTTATTGATATCTTCCTGCAGGCTACAGCTTCCTTCTTCAGTATCAACCACACAGCCGATTTTCGTATCATCTACAAACTTCTTAATCATACCCCCTATATTCAAGTCAAGATCGTTGATATATACCACAAAAAGCAAGGGACCTAGTACTGAACCCCACTGGAAACAGCCTTCCAGTCACAAAAACACCCATCAACCATTACCCTCTGCTTCCTGTCTCCGAGCCAGTTTTGAATCCAACTTGACACTTTGCCCTGGATCCCATGGGCTTTTAACTTCGTGACCAGTCTGCCATGTGGAACCTTATCAAAAGCCTTGCTAAAGTCCATATACACTACATCAAACGTACTACCCTCATCTACCCTCCTTGTTACTTCCTCAAAAAATTGAATCAAGTTTGTCAGACACGACCTTCCCTTAACAAATCCGTGCTGACTATCCTTGATTAATCCGTGTCTTTCTAAATGAAGATTTATCCTGTCCTTCAGAATTCTTTCCAGTAATTTTCCCACCACCGAGGTTAGGCTGACTGGCCTGTAATTACTCGCTCTATCCTTTTCTCCCTTTTTAAACAAGGGTACCACATTAGCAGTCCTCCAGTACTCCAGCACCACACCTGAAGCCAGAGAGGATTGACAAATGATGGTCAGGGCCTCTGCTAGTTCCTCTTTTGCTTCGCTTAACAGCCTGGGATACATTTCATCCGGGCCTGGGGATTTATCCACTTTTAAAGCTGCTAAACCCCTTAATACTTCCTCTCTCACTATGTTTATTTCATCTAATATTTCACACTCCTCCCCCCCGATAGCAATGTCTGCTTCGCCCCTCTCCTTTGTGAAAACAGACGCAAAGTATTCATTAAGAACCCTACCGACGTCTCCCGCCTTCACACACAGATTACCCTCATGATCTCTAATAGGCCCTACCCTTTCTTTAGTTATCCTCTTACTCGTAATATATTTATAAAACATCTTTGGGTTTTCCTTGATTTTACTTGCCAACAATTTTTCATGCTCTCTCTTTGCTTTCCTAATATCATTTATAATTGCACCCCTGCACTTTCTGTACTCCTCTAAAGATTCTGGAGTATTTTGCCCTTGGTATCTGTCAGAGAGAGAGATTTACAGACCAATTTGCCATGGTGAAGCTGGTGGTGTGGGGCCTCGCAGTTGGTGGGCACGAGTCAAAAAATTGGGTGCCTGATCTTACCCAACTGGTTCATTGAACGCCCCCCCGCAATTTTCTGAAAGGCGATTCGGACACAAATACTATGGCTGTTCTACCACCATGCGCCGCCTCATTTTAACGTTTCCATTCGTGGGTCTCTCATGTTTTCAGCTGTTTACATTGTTTCCCTGGGAGCTCCACCGGTTTCCCACTGGAGTTATAGAGGGAGATAAGTAGACCCACCTTAAGTAGAATTTCAGGGGCAGCGATTACTGGCCCCTCGCCATGTTTTACATCTCCAGACGAGGCTCTGTACATGGCGTGAGTCTTGACATTAAGACTGAGCAGAAAGTAATTTTTTTTGAAGAAGTAATTTTTTTTTCATTTTTGATTTTATTTTTCCCCACCATTACTTTAGCTTCCTTGCTCTTGGTTGTTGCTGGCTTTCTTATTGCACTTTACAAAGGGGTGAAGATCATTCTTCCTTTTGGGGCTCCTAATGCGCTGCATAATTGAGATGAGTAAGAGGCACTCTTGAGGAGCCAATACATGCAGGAGCAACAATCTCCGAGCTGTTTGACCACATCAGGCGTCTGCTGTGCATATACGTATCAAGCAGGTAGCAACCGCTATGTTTGCAAGGAACACCACCGTCATGACTTTTCCTGTGGAAAGAAGGCATCATACAAAGTTAGGTGGGACAGTAAGCTGTGAGGAGAAAACAAAGAGTCTGCAAAGGGATATAGATAGACTAAGTGAGTGGGCAGTAAGGTAGCAGACAGAGTATAATGTAGGGAAATGTGAGGTTCTTCACTTTTGTAGGAAGAATAGAAAAACAGAATATTTTTTAAATGGTGAGAAACTTTCAAATGTTGGTGTTCAGAGAGATTTGGGTGTCCTCATGCAAGAAACACAGAAAGCTAGCAGGCAGGTACAGCAAGCAATAAGGAAGGCAAATGGCATATTGGCCTTTATTGCAAGGGGGTTGGAGTATAAGAGTAAGGAAGTCTTGCTGCAATTGTACAGGGCCTTGGTGAGACCACGCCTGGAGTACTGTGCACAGTATTGGTCTCCTTATCTAATGAAGGATATACTTGCCTTGGAGGTGGTGCAACAAAGGTTCACTAGATTGATTCCTGTGATGAGAGGGCTGTCCTATGATGAGAGTTTGTGTAGAATGGGCCTATACTCTCTGGAGTTTAGAAGAATGAGAGGTGATCTCATTGAAACATACAAGATTCTGAAGGGGATTGACAGGGTAGATGCTGAGAGACTGTTTCCCTTGGCTGGAGTGTCTAGAACTAGGGGGCATAGTCTCAGGATAAGGGGTAGGCCATTTAAGACTGAGATGAGGAGGAATTTCTTCACTCAGAGGGTTGTGAATCTTTGGAATTCTCTGCCCCAAAGGGCTGTGAATGCTGAGTCTTTGAGTATATTCAAGGCTGAGATGGATAGGTCTTTGGACTCTAGGGGAATCAAGTGATATGGAGATCGGGCGGGAAAGTGGAGTTGAGGTTGATGATCAGCCATGATCTTATTGAATGGCGGAGCAGGCTCGAGGGGCCGTATGGCCTACTCCTGCTCCTATTTCTTATGTTCTTATGTTCATCTGGGCAGCATGTTTCTCTTGGATACAAAGCATCACACATGATATCCATTTGGGCATCACGGCTCTTCATATCAACCCCATGACTGCCTTGACAGAAAAGGTTTGCACTCAATCACTGTTCAGGTGGTACCTGCCTGCAGAAACATCATTATACATGTCCAGGACGTAGTCATAATACCTTTATTGTGTGGCACTCGAAGGTGTTATATTGTCTGACGGGGAAGAACTGGCTGGATAACTCATAGAGAACAAGCCTATCCTCTGCATTGTTGGCTGCTGAGAATCCACCAAAATGCTGAGAAGTACCTTGGCCTGGATGCCTCAGCATCTGTTTGCTGTTCTTCAGAGGCCAGTGTCGGGAGCAGCAGGAGAGTACAGTGAGTATTTAAACTCACATTCGCGGGCTTTTTTTACAGAGACCGTTGTCGGAAGCAGCAGGAGAGTACAGTGAGTATTTAAACTCACATTCGCGGGCTTTTTTTACAGAGACCGTTGTCGGAAGCAGCAGGAGAGTACAGTGAGTATCTAAACTCACTTTCACGGGCTTTTTTTACAGAGACCGTTGTCGGAAGCAGCAGGAGAGTACAGTGAGTATCTAAACTCACATTCGCGGGCTTTTTTTCAGAGGCCGGTGTTGGGAGCAGCAGGAGAGTACAGTGAGTATTTAAACTCACTTTTGCGGGCTTTTTTTCAGAGGCTTACCAATCTCGCAGACTGGCGGCGGTGTTCCAGAGCCACGTCACGATTCAAAAAGTGACGCGGGCAAGAAGAAGCAGCTGATTGGGTGAGTACGGCCAGGTGAGTATTTATACTACTCTATAGTTTGACAGTTAAGGTTAATAGTTTATAAAGTTTAGAAGGTCTTAATTTTTGTGGTTATAGTTTCTAAGGTCTCTGTTGTGTAGCGGGGAGTGCTAGTAAACAAGGGCCCTTGAGTATTTTTTAATTGTAGTGTAATTAGTGGTATTGATTTGATTTAATTTAATTTAAATTAATTAAAGGGTAAGTCATGGCAGCACAGCTCGGCCCTGTGGCATGCTCCTCCTGCACTATGTGGGAAATCAGGGACACTTCCTGTGTCACTGACGACCATGTGTGCAGGAAGTGTATCCAGCTGCAGCTACTGGCAGATTGCATTGCGGCACTGGAGCTGTGAATGGATACATACTGGAGCATTCATGATGCTGAGGACATCGTGGATAGCACATTTAATGAGTTGGTCATACCGCAGGTAAAGGCTGCACAGGCAGGAAGGGAATGGGTGACCGCCAGGCAGAGTAGTAGGCGCAGGCAGGTAGTGCAGGGGTCCCCTGTGGCCATCCCCCTCTCAAACAGATATACCACTTTGGATATTGTTGGGGGAAATGGCTTATCGGGGGAAGGCAGCAGCAGCCAACTTCCTGGCACCATGGGTGGTTCTGCTGCACAGGACGGGAGGAAAAAGAACGGGAGAGTTATAGTGATAGGGGATTCTATTGTAAGGGGAATAGATAGGCGTTTCTGCGGCCGCAAACGAGACTCCAGGATGGTATGTTGCCTCCCTGGTGCAAGGGTCAAGGATGTCTCGGGACGGCTGCAGGGCATTCTGGAGGGGGAGGGTGAACAGCCAGTTGTCGTGGTGCATATAGGTACCAATGATATAGGTAAAAACCGGGATGAGGTCCTAAAAGCTGAATATAGGGAGTTAGGAGGTAAATTAATAAATAGGGCCTCAAAGGTAGTAATCTCAGGATTGCTACCAGTGCCACGTGCTGGTCAGAGTAGAAATAGTAGGATATTTCAGATGAATATGTGGCTAGAGGAATGGTGCAAGGGGGAGGGATTCAAATTCCTGGGACATTGGAACGGTTCTGGGGGAGGTGGGACCAGTACAAACTGAACGGTTTGCACCTGGGCGGGACCGGGACCGATGTCCTAGGGGGAGTGTTTGCTAATGCTGTTGGGGAGGGTTTAAACTAAAATGGCAGGGGGTTGGGAACCTGTGCAGGGAGACAGAGGAAAGGGAAGCAAGGATAGAAACAAAAGACAGGAAGGAGAAAAGCAAAAGTGGAAGGCAGAGAAATCAAGGGTGTAAATCAAACAGGGCTACAGTAAATAATAATTCTAAAAGGACTAAGAGTGTTAAAAAAACAAGCCTGAAGGCTTTGTGTCTTAATGCGAGGAGCATTCGTAATAAGGTGGATGAATTAGCTGCGCAAATAGATGTAAACGAATATGATATAATTGGGATTATGGCGACATGGCTCCAGGGTGACCAAGGCTGGGAATTCAACATCCAGGGGTAATCAATATTCAGGAAGGACAGGCAAAAAGGAAAAGGAGGTGGGGTAGCATTGCTGGTTAAAGAGGAGATTAACACAATAGTAAGGAAGGATATTAGCTCTGATGATGTGGAATCTGTATGGGTAGAGCTGAGAAATACCAAGGGGCAGAAAACGTTAGTGGGAGTTGTATACAGACCCCCAAACAGTAATGCTGAGGTTGGGGATGGCGTTAAACAGGAAATTAGAGACGTGTGCAATAAGGGCACAGCAGTTATCATGGGTGACTTTAATCTACATATAGATTGGGCTAACCAAATTAGTAACAGTACTGTGGAGGAGGAATTCCTAGAGTGTATACTGGATGGTTTCCTGGACCAATAAGTCGAGGAACCAACTAGAGATCAGGCCATCTTAGACTGGGTATTATGTAATGAGAAAGGATTAATTAGCAATCTTGTTGTGTGAGGCCCCTTGGGGAGGAGCAATAATAATATGAGAGAATTCTTCATTAGGATGGAGAGTGAAGTAGTTGATTCAGAGACTAGGGTCCTGACATCGGTAGTGGGGAAAATACTAGAGTCCATTATAAAAGATGTAATAGCAGAGCACTTGGAAAAAAGTGACAGGATCGGACAAAGTCAACATGGATTTACAAAAGGTAAATCGTGCTTGACTAATCTACTGGAATTTTTTGAGGATGTAACTGGTAGAATAGATAAGGGAGAAATAGTGGATGTGGTGTATTTGGACTTTCAGAAGGCTTTCGATAAGGTCCCGCATAAGAGATTAGCGTGCAAAGTTAAAGCACATGGGATTGGGGGTAAGGTACTGACTTGGATAGAGAACTGGTTGGCAGACAGGAAGCAAAGAGTTGGAATAAACGGGTCTTTTTCCGAGTGGCAGGCAGTGACTAGTGGGGTACCGCAGGGATCGGTGCTACGACTCCAGCTATTCACAATATATATTAATGATCTAGACGAGGGAACTAGATGTAATATCCCCAAGTTTGCAGACGACACAAAGCTGGGTGGGCGTGTGTGCTGTGAGGAGGATGCAGAGAAACCCAGTATGATTTGGACAGGCTGGGTGATTGGGCAGATGCATGGCAGGTGCAGTATAATGTGGATAAATGCGAGGTTATCCACTTTGGTGGCAAAAACCGGAAGACAGATTATTATCTGAACGGCAATAGATTGGGAAAAGGGGAAGTGCAACGAGACCTGGGTGTCCTTGTGCACCAGTCGGTGAAGGTAAGCATACAGGTGCAGCAGGCAGTTAAGAAGGCAAATGGTATGTTGGCCTTCATAGCGAGAGGATTCGAGTACAGGAGCAAGGATGACTTGCTGCAGTTGTACAGGGCCTTGGTGAGACCACACCTTGAGTATTGTGTGCAGTTTTGGTCACCATAGCTGAGGAAGGATGTTCTTGCCATGGAGGGAGTGCAGCGAAGATTCACCAGAGTGATACCTGGGATGGCAGGAATGACGTATGAAGAGAGATTGGGTCGATTAGGCTCATATTCTCTAGAATTTAGAAGAATGAGAGGGGATCTCATTGAAACTTATAAAATTCTAACAGGACTAGACAGACTAGATGCAGGAAGGATGTTCCCGATGGTGGGGGAGTCCAGAACCAGGGGTCACAGTCTAAGGATAATGGGTAAACCATTTAGGACTGAGATGAGGAGGAATTTCTTCACCCAGAGAGTGGTGAACCTGTGGAATTCTCTACCACAGAAGGCAGTTGAGGCCAATTCATTAAATATATTCAAGAAGGAGTTAAATATATTTCTTAAGGCAAAAGGGATCAAGGGATATGGGGAGAAAGCAGGGACAGGGTACTGAATTTGGATGATCAGCCATGCATACAGTTTTGGTGTCCTTACTTAAGGAAAGACATCCTTGCTCTCGAGGCAGTGCAAAAAAGGTTCACTCGGTTAATCCCGGGGATGAGGGGGTGGTCATATGAGGAGAGGTTGGGTAGATTGGGACTCTACTCATTGGAGTTCAGAAGAATGAGAGGCGATCTTATTGAAACATATAAGATTGTGAAGGGGTTGGATCGGGTGGATGCGGGGAGGATGTTCCCGATGACGGATGAGACTAGAACTAGGGGACATAGTCTTAGAATAAGGGGCTGCTCTTTCAAAACTGAGATGAGGAGGAACTACTTCACTCAGAGGGTGGTAGGTCCATGGAATATGCTGCCACAAAAAGCTGTAGAAGCTACATCATTAAATAAATTTAAAACAGAAATAGACAGTTTCCTAGAAGTAAAGGGCATTAAGGGTTACGGGGAGCGGGCAGGAATTTGGACATGAGTCTAGGTTCGGATCGGTCATGGCCCTGTGGGTAGTGGAGCAGGCCCAGGGACCGTGTAGCCTGATTCTGCTCCTATTTCGTGTGTGCAATTCTGTTAGATGCAGGAGATGGTTCTGTGATAGTAGATAGTAGATTGGCGGTTAGGATCAGATCAGCCATGATCTTATTGAATGGCGGAGCAGGCTCGAGGGGCCGATTGGCCTACTCCTGCTCCTATTTCTTATGTTCTTATGTTCTTAAATGGCGGAACAGGCTCGAGGGGGCCGAATCTTCCATGTTTCTATGTTTCTGTCTTCAAGAAAAGTGTGCCATGTGGCTTATGCATAGTGAAAGAGTGTGTACAGAAGAGCAATGGTTTTCATAATGCTTCAAATGGTGCAGGAGTTCCCATCTTAGGCTGGCTGCAGCCCTTTAAGAGTTGCTGCCTCATCAGCATTTGAACTTCCCAGCAAGTGTGCTACAGGGCAAACTCTCTGGGCAAGCTTTTCATGTGCCATGGGGCCTATTCAAATTAAGGAATGGACCTTAGACCATTGATTGTGGTATGGTTCAGATCACCACCCTATGTGTTCAACTGGTTTGTGCATCCCCAATTTTGCTGGGGTCCCAAAACCAGGGCTGTAGTCACTGACCACAAAGCCTTATTTGTTGAGAACTTTTTCATCCAAAGTCAGTGCAATTCACATGATGAATTGGGAGCTCTCAACCAGCTCTTTCCTACATTACAACAGTGACTACATTTCACAAGTACTTAATTAAGAACATAAGAACATGAGAAGTTGGAGCAGGAGTAGACCAAACGGTCCTTCGAGCCTGCTCCATTCAATAAGATCATGGATGATCTTCAACCTCAACTCCACTTTCCCGCCTGATCCCCATATCCTTTGATTCCCCTAGAGTTCAAAAATCTATCTATCTCAGCCTTGAATACACTCAACAACTCAGCATCCACAGTCCTTTGAGGTAGAGAATTCCAAAGATTCACAACCCTCTGAGTGAAGAAATTCCTCCTCATCTCAGTCTTAAATGGCTGACCCCTTATCCTGAGACTATGCCCCCTAGTTCTAGACTCTCCAGCCAGGGGAAACAACCTAGAATCATAGAATCATATAAAGTTACAGCACGGAAGGCGGCCATTTCGGCCCATCATGTCCATGCCGGCCAACAAAGAGCTATCCAGTCTAATCCCACTTCCCAGCTCTTGGCCTGTAGCCCTGCAGGTTAGAGCATCCCAAGTGCACATCCAAGTACTTTTTAAATGTGGTTAGTGTTCCTGCCTCTACCACCCTTTCAGGCAATGAGTTCCAGACCCTCACAACCCTCTGGGTGAAGAAATATCCCCTCAAATCCCCTCTAAACCTTCCACCAATTACTTTAAATCTGTGCCCCATGGTTTTTGACCCCTCTGCTAAGGGAAATAGGTCCTTTCTATCCACTTTATCTATGCCTCTCATAATTTTATACACCTCAATAAGGTCTCCCCTCAGTCTCCTCTGTTCCAAGGAAAACAGACCCAGCCTATCCAGTCTTTCCTCATAGCTAAGATTCTCTACTCCCGGCAACATCCTTGTAAATCTCCTCTGTACCCTCTCCAGTGCAATCACATCTTTCCTGTAATGTGGTGACCAGAACTGCACGCAATACTCTAGCTGAGGCCTAACTAGTGTTTTATACAGTTGAAGCATAACCCCCCTGCTCTTGTATTCTATGCCACGGCTAATAAAGGCAAGCATTCCGTATGCCTTCTTAACCACCTTATCTACTTGGCCTGCTACCTTCAGGGATCTGTGGACATGCACTCCAAGGTCCCTTTGTTCCTCTACACTACTCAGTGTCCTACCATTTAATGTGTATTCCCTTTTCTTGTTAGCCCTCCCCAAATGCATTACCTCACACTTCTCCGGATTGAATTCCATTTGCCACTCTTCTGCCCACCTGACCAATTTATTGATATCTTCCTGCAGTCTACAGTTTGCTTCTTCAGTATCAACCACACAGCCGATTTTCGTATCATCTGCAAACTTCTTAATCATACCCATTATATTCAAATCAAGATCGTTGATATATACCACAAAAAGCAAGGGACCTAGTACTGAGCCCTGCGGAACCCCACTGGAAACCTCTCAGCATCTACCCTGTCAATTCCCCATAGAATCTTATATGTTTCAATGAGATCATCTCATATTCTTCTAAACTCCAGAGAGTGGATGTAGTTTATTTGGAATTCCAAAAGGCATTTGATAAGGTGCCACATAAGGTTGCTACATAAAATAAGGGCTCATGAGGTTGGGGGTAATATATTAGCATGGATAGAGGATGCTACTCAATCTGTGCTCATAGGACAACCTCTCATCCCAGGGATCAATCTAGTGCACAGTACTCCAGGTGTGGTCTAACCAAAGCCCTGTACAAATGTAGTAGGACTTCTTTACTCTTGTACTCCAACCCCCTTGCAATAAAGGCCAACATGCCATTTGCCTTCCTAATTGTTTGCTGTACCTGCATGCTAACTTTCTGTGCTTCCTGTACAAGGACACCTTAATCTCTCTGAACACCAACAATTAATAGTTTCTCACCATTTAAAAAATATTGTTTTTCTATTCTACCTACCAAAGTGAATAACCTCACATTTCCCCATCCAGTAAACGCTTGTTTAAACGGCACTTAATCATCCGGAATTCTTTAATAACCGGCAAAATAGATAACCGGTAATCTTGCCGAATCCATCCATTTTTCGTTTTTCCGAGTCCGAGTTTCCCGCGGTGGCCGAGTTAGTCAGTGGTTTTTATTTTTTTGTGTTAAAAATTGCCTTGGTAGGTATACCTCTCCGTTATCCGGAATTTTTCATCAACCGGCACCATCCTGGTCCCGTAGGTGCCGGATACGAAAGAGTTTACTGTATTATACTCCATCTGCCACCTTATTGCCCACTCACTTAACCTGTCTATATCCCTTTGCAGGCTCTTTGTGTTCTCCTCACAGCTTACTTTCCCACCTAGCTTTGTATCGTCAGCAAACTTGGATACATTGCACTCGGTCCCTTCATCTAAGTCATTAATATAGATTGTAAATAGCTGAGGCCCAAGCACTGATCCTTGTGGCACCCCACTAGTTACAAACTGCCAACCGGAAAAATGACCCGTTTATCCCTACTCTCTGTTTTCTGTCCTTTATCCAATCCTCAATCCATGCTAGTATGTTACCCCCAATCCCTTGAGCCCTTATCTTGTGTAGCAACCTTTTATGTGGCACCTTATGGAATGCCTTTAGAAATCCAAATATACTACATCCACTGGCACTATTCAAAAAAGAGCAGGGGAGTTCTACTTGTATCCTAGTCACTATTTATCCCTCAACTAACTCCACCAAAGGATAATAACTGGTAATATATCTCAATCCCTATTTGTCAGACTTCGCTGCCTGCAGAGTCAGCCTACATAACAACAGTAACTTCATTTCAAAAGTAATTCTTTGTGTGTGAAGTGCTTTGGAATGTTCTTGGGATGTGAAAGTAGTTATATAAGTGCAAATTCTGTCTCTCTAGCTGGAGATTTATGATTATTTAGAAATCTAAACCAGTATATACAACAACAACAACTTGTATTTATATAGCATCTTTAATGTAGTGAAACATCCCAAGGTGCTTCACAGCAGCGCTATCAAACAAAATTTGATACCGAGCCACATAAGAGAGATATTAGGACAGGTGATCAAAAGCTTGGTCAAAGAGGTAGGTTTTAAGGAGCGTCTTAAAGGAAGAGAGAGAGGTAGAGCGGTGGAGAGGTTTAGGGAGGGAATTCCAGAGCTTAGGGCCTAGGCAGCTGAAGGCACTGCTGCCAATGGTGAGCAATTAAAATCGGGAAGTGCAAGAGGCCAGAATTGGAGGAGCACAGATATCTCGGAGGGTTGCAAGGTTGGAGGAGGTTACAGAGATAGGGAGGGGCGAGGCCATGGAGGGATTTGAAAAGAAGGATGAGAATTTTAAAATCAAGGCGTTGCCAGACCGGGAGCCAATGTTGGTCAGCGAGCACAGGGGTGATGGATGAATGGGACTTGGTGCGAGTTAGGATACAGGCAGCAGAGTTTTGGATGAGTTCAAAGTTTATGGAGGTTGCAGGAGAACATTGGAATAGTCAAGTCTAGAGGTAACAAAGTCATGGATGAGGGTTTCAGCAGCAGGTGAGCTGAGGCAGTGGCAGAGATGGGCAATATTATGGAGGTGGAAGTAGGCAGTCTTGGTGATGGAGCAGATATAGGGTGGTAAGTCATCTCAAGGTCAAATAGGATTCCATGGTTGCAAACAGTGCTGTTCAGCCACGGACAGTGGTCAGGGAGAGGGATGGAGTCGGTGGCTCGGGAACAGAGTTTGTGGCAGAGACCAAAGACAATGGCTTCGGTTTTCCCAATATTTAGTTGGAGGAAATTTCTGCTCATCCAATACTGAATGCTGGAAAAGCAGTGTGATAAATCAGAGGCGGTGGTGGTGAGGTAGAGCTTGATGTCATCAGTGTACATGTGGAACCTGATGTTGTGTTTTTGGATGATACCTCCAAGGACCAGCGTGTAGATGAAAAATAGGAGGGGGCCAAGGTTAGATCTTTGGGGTACTCCAGAGGTAACGGTGCTGGAGCGGGAAGAGAAGCCATTGCAGGTGATTCTCTGGCTATGACTGGGATAGATAGGAATGGAACCGGATGAAGGCAGTCCCACCCAGCTGGATGACGGAGGAAACGCGCTGGAGGAGGATGGCGTCATCAACCATGTCAAAGGCTGCAGACGGGCCAAGAAAGATGAGGAAGGATAATTTATCACAGTCTCAGTCACATAGGATGTCATTTGTGACTTTGATAAGGGCCTTTTCAATGCTGTGGCAGAGCGGAAATCTGATTGGAGGGGTTCAAACATGGCGCTGTGGGAAAGATGGGCACGGATTTGGAAGGCGACTACATGTTCAAGGACTTTAGAGAGGAAAGGGAGGTTGGTGATGGGGCGGTAGTTTTCAAAGACAGAGGGGCCAAGGGTGTTTTTTTTGAGGAGTGGGTGATGACGGCAGATGTGAAGGGGAGGGGGACAGTAACTAAGGAGAGGGAACTGTTAACAATATCAGCTAACATGGGGGCCAGGAAGGGAAATCATTTCTTTGGACAGTGATACGCTTTACTCCTCACATTTTTTAATGGCATAAATTCAAACGTACAAGAAAATCTTGAATTATGTTCTCCTCCCTCGCTCCCCCCACCCCACCCCTTGCAAAAGCTAGTCAAGCATACTGGAACCAGACACAACTAGTCTGTTATATCTGCAAGGGCAAAGTCTAGTTTCTAGAAATCACATGACTTTTCATGATGATGTAATCCTCGGTACTAGATGTTTTATATTCTAATCTAGAGCAGTAACTTATGCACTTTCAGTAAGTTAAGTAATTTTGAGAGCACAGATAATCTTTGTGAAAGCGTGCACTGTGTATCTGCAATTCATTTTGTTTCAGGTTGTTGCAGATGTTGCTCTGGCCCACCCTGGTACACCTTTTCAAGCAGCTGCTCAATTACTGATAATGCTCCTTCAAATGAAAGGGGCTGATGGACAAAGATAGGTTTCCACCCTGTCCAGGTGTCCAATACTGGAGAGCTTTCACAGCTGATTGAAATGATGTGAGATCGCAGAGTTAATCAATAGAACAGTCAGCAGTGAGACTCCCCTCTGTTTGTGCGCTAGAGATACAGCCAAGTCTTACAGCTAATTGAAATGCTAAGAGATTACAACATTGGAAAAAGAACAGAATGCACAGAAAAACTTTGTGGAGAGGCAGTGGGCATGACAATTTGGCTCCCGGCAGTGGGGACTCAAAGTACCCTAATAACTTGTTTATTTCTGAAATGGGGTCGGGTGAGGGCAATAATTAACTTCCAGCGGAGAGGATGGAAAGATCCATACTAGAAAGTAGGAAGACCAATCCAATTAAAAAACAGCACCGGGACATTCTGAATAACAGAGGGCTAAAGGACAGGCAGAATGTAGGAGCAGGACGATGACCATTTAAATGGAGGTTTGGTTGGAGAATTGAAAGCATGTCGTGGATTTAATGTACTTAAGTGGGAAGTGGATTTAGTAGTTCATGTAAAGTTAGATTTATAGCGAAAGAGCAAATCAAACTGGAATGATAACTACCTGCTGATATCACTGTGGCCCATGTGGCAAACACAGCTTGCTTGCCCTTTTAGTCATGTTTCTGTTTTTGCTGCATACTCTCAGCGGCAGCGCATCACCAAAATCAACTGAACCCATAAATATAGTTGGATTCAGATAGATTGAGTTGAGGTGCACTTCAGTCGTGCTCGACTGACTTGGAATTGAGTGGAGGAAGCGGGATAATCAGCCCTAATTGTCCTTATTCCGAGTAACACATAAATCTGTGGACTTAATCTTTTTGAGCAAATTTTTCCTTTTCTCTCCTTCCTGGAGCTGTTGATTTCTTGCTGGGTACCTTGTATTTCTTGTCCCAGTAGCCAATTTTCATGGGTGAACTTAGACAAGGGGTGATGACAAGCTCTTCAACACTGGGGGTTGTCAAAGCCAAGCATAATCCTGTACTTACCTGTTCTCAACAAAACTCACCTGATAACAATCAGGAATGGGACCCCTGGACAGTTTTCTTAGAACTCAGTATAGCTGCGGCCAATTTTAACACCCCTACTGCCACCCTATTAACTCAGCACAGACCAAAGATTGACCTTGGCCCATTGCTCGACCATATGATTCAGTCACTCACTGAACCATCAGGAGTCTTTGCTTTTTCTATAGCTGGAGTAAAATTATCATTACGACCAGTTTCATAAAAGTAAGTTAATGTTACTGCAGCTTTTAAAAAATGAAGAACTCCCAGTGGTTCACTGAGTTGATCCAGTGAGTAGCAATGGGCCAGATTCAATCTCTGGTCTGCGCTGAGTTAACGGATTTTAACCAAGGTGGTAGTAAGGGTACTACAATTGGCATCAGCTAGTTATAGCATGGACTGGGATAGAATTGGGAGCAAATTGCTAGTCTTGAACAGTGTGTAACCTGAGAGTACACAAGGGGTGAAATTGGTCGTGGGCATTGGAGGGAATGGAAAAGAAGATCAGGCGGGGTGTAATACGGGCTGCCGATTCGTTACCACCCATTTTGTACTACTGATGAAGACACATTTCACTCCCTCCTTCCCTCGCTCTCTCCTTCCCTCGCTCCCTGCTCCCTCGCTTCCAGCTCCCTCCCGTCCCCTCCTCCCCGCTCCCTCCCTGTTTTTTGTCTTAAAACACTCCTGTGGAGCGCCTTGGGATGTTTTACTACGTTAAAGGTGCTATATGAATACAAGTTGTTGTTGTTGTTGCCATAAAAGAGGGGAGGAAGCAAATGTGAACTTCAAAAACATGTATCTTAAAAATTCTTAAGTTCTTGCTACTGAAATGCACCAGCTGTTGAGATTTGGGAGGAGTTGCTGCTCGATAGATCCTCCACAATATGTTACTCTGGAATGATGGCCGAGAGGAATTGGACTGTCACCCACAATGTCCACACATTGTCTCAAGGGAGCTTTAAACGACTATATTCTGGGGAGGACACTTGCTGGTTTTGTTCTAGTGTGGTGAGCAAACTGGCGAGGTAGTTAATCTGCTCTGCCAGCTGTGCCCAACCAAGTAGCATTTCATTGTATTTGGATGGCACAGTCTCTCTCTCTCTTCTCTCTTAGGCAGTCCCTCGGAACGAGGATGACTTGCTTCCACATTAAAAATGGGTTCTCAGGTGACTGATGAGTCCAATGCGGGACCTACAGTCTCTTTCACAGGTGGGGCAGACGGTGGTTGAAGGGGCGGGTGGTTGGGGTGCTTGGGTTGACGTGCGCTCCTTGCGCTGCCTGCGCTCGGCTTCCGCTTGCTCCCGGCGAAGAGACTCGAGGTGTTCGGCGCCTGCTCGGATGCTTCTCCTCCACTTTGTGCGGTCTTGGGCCAGGGATTCCCAGGAGTCAGTGGGGATGTTACACTTTTTCAAGGAGGCTTTGAGGGTGTCCTTGAAGCGTTTCCGCTGCCCACCTGGGGCTCTCTTGCTGTGCCGGAGCTCCGAGTAGAGTGCTTGTTTTGGGAGTCTCGTATCGGGCATGCGGACAATGTGACCCGTCCATCGGAACTGATCGAGCGTGGTCAAAGCTTCGATGCTGGGGATGTTGGCCTGAGCAAGAACACTGATGTTGGTGCGCCTATCCTGCCAATGGATTGGCAGGATCTTGCGGAGGCAGCGTTTGTGGTACCTCTCCAGTGCTTTGAGGTGCCTGCTGTACATGGTCCATGTCTCTGAGGCATACAGCAGGGCGGGTATCACTGCTACTCTGTAGACCATGAGCTTAGTGCCGGGTTTGAGGTCCTGGTCTTCAAACACTCTCTTCCTCAGGCGACCGAAGGCTGCACTGGCACACTGAAGGCGGTGTTGGACTTCGTCGTCGACGCTTTTCTCGATCTTCCTTGCTGCAATGCTCCATCTCACCCTCAGTAAGCTCCCCGCTGGAGTGGAGCTAATTTACAGAACAAATGCGAAACTGTTCAACCTCCGTCGCCTCCAGTCCAGATCCAAGGTTGTCCCATCCTCTGTCATCGAATTACAGTATGCAGACGACGCTTGCGTCTGCGCTCACTCGGAGGTTGAACTCCAAACCATCGTCAACACCTTCACCGAAGCGTACGAGAGCATGGGCCTTACACTAAACATCTGTAAGACAAAGGTCCTCTACCAACCTGCCCCCGCCACACAGTACTGACCCCGATTATCAAAATCCACGACAAGGTCTTGGACAACGTGGACCACTTTCCATACCTCGGGAGCCTACTGTCCACAAGGGCAGATGGCACAGTGGTACAGACATTTTGCACTGCCTCACAAAGCAACAAAGCTTCCTTCAGTGTGCTTTGCGTGTGTGTTACGAATATGAGGGTTTAACTTGTTTAATTTTTAGTTAGAGGACAGATCATGGCTGTAATTAAGAGATCAAAGGGAACCTTTGACCTTAGATTGCTTTGTTGATTTAAAGTAATAATACATTCAATGTAAATTGCAGAAGTGTTTGCTTGTGAAAGAGCTTATATCATAGCATTGTGAATCTCTTGTTACATTCAGATAGTAAACTTTTTTTGTGGACATATGCAACAGGAGTGGGAGCTGCACAGACAGCAATGTGTTTTCTGCTGTATAATCTTATTAATGTGGTTGAGATCTACAATGTGTCTATTCAGACATTTGCATTTATTACATTGTTACATTTTATTGATGAATGTAAATGTTGTTTCAGATTTCCAGCATCTGCAGTATTTTGCTATTGTAAATGTTTGAGAACCTGACTTCAAAGAAAGTAAGTGGTTAATATGTGTTGCACTTTAATAGTTCTAACACTTTTGAGCACATGGAAGGCTAGCTTTTGACAGTCTGAGGGAGACATTTCAATTTATGTTATGCTAATACTGAAAATGGTAGGGGGAAACAAAACTATTGAATTTGTTTTTCCAGTATCAAGGACTTTCTTTTTAAAAGCCCAGCAGACTAATTAAAGGTTCTTGCAAAGGACAATTAACCCATTACAGACTTTTCTCATGTTTATAATGTGCTTAGTATTTTGCTGCATGTTTTGTACTTAATGGGGTCGGATTTCCGTGAGTGTTCTTTCGATCTCCCACTGTTAATTCAACGAGAGGTCAGCAGAAACCCTACAGAAATGCCATCATCAGCTGTTTCCGCCAGTTCTCTGGGGTTGCTCCAATCTTCTGACGCAATTATGGCAGGAGATTGGGAGAACCCCCACGGACATTCCAGGTGCATATCTCTAATTAATTATGCATATATTAGCAGTCTCTCTGGATTTAATATCCACCATTCTGCAGTGAGTGTGATAATGTAGCATGGGACTACATTTAATCCAGCAGGAAGATTATTGCAAAGAAGGGTAATTGATAAACCCTGAGGTTATGTAAAACTGCAAACAGGAATTATGTAAAGGCACAGCTCCCGGATTGTAGTCAAGGTCTACAATGAAACCATTGAGAGAGAAAGCAGTTCTATAAAAAAACCTGAAATTGCAACAGTAGTATAGATTTTCATCTACTGGCATAATTTATGCCAGTAGACAGACTCAAATGGAAGTGTACTGTTTGCACCAATTTTCCTGGGTCACTTCACTAACATAGCTTCAGGTGCAAATTCAGTCGAGCATAAGAAGCACAGTAATGATGGGAATGAAACATTGTGTATAAATTAAATTTAAAGGGATGTGGACAATTAAAAGGGAGTGCCAGAATAGGGGGACAAAAATTCTGAAAGCCCTTGGGGAGATAATACAGACAAAAATCAAGGGAAAGGAAACACAAGATGCAAGCATGATCTGCAGGTAAGTGATGGAGCAGCCCTGCACCTGACTGACTGCTGAACTTGAGGTGGTGTTTGCACCCAATTTTTCCAAGGCTTCTGTGCCATTCCTCAGAACTATTCCCATAGGTCAGCATTGCACTTGCCTACATGAAGGTGGAACGAAATTTCACAGCACAGCTGGCTGTTACTGTTACCGGGTGTTTCAGCTCTATGCCCATGGTCACAGCAGGTATGCTTCAGCTGATGGCACAGCTCTGCATCTGCCTCTCTGTTCACCCAGACACTGAGGAGACCGTTCCACACAGCTATTGCCAAGTAGGTGCGCCGAAGCCTGCAGAAATGGTTGGTGGTATTTTAGTTGGCTGTTGATTGCCCTGGAACGCCTTCTTTCATGCTGTAGCACTGAAATCATGACCTACTGTGAAGCATGCTACATTACAGCAGTCAGTCATTCACATGTGTTCGTGATGCCATTGAGTCTACTGTGCCAGCTCCTTTGCACTAATCTTGTGCCAAGGTAGGGTATGTTCACCTCTGTTTGCAGATGAGGATGTGCGGGTTTTAGCAGCTGGGTACAGAGCCTCTCTTGCGGTGCCTGACCTACTTGCCATCCCTCCATAGGTCCTCCACTTCTTTTAAACATGTCAGGTAGCATGATTCCTACTGGGTAACCCAGCGGTGCCACTAATGTTGCTGGGGATAAAAACTAAATAAGTTACAACAATTGCCGTAAAGGCTCATGTAAGTCTAAGTGCCAACAAGAAAAAAAAAGAAGAAAAAACAGCATTGATTGACTAAAATACATTTATTTTTAGCATCACTTTTTCCTTTCTATGACCCACTACATTTTATTGACACTGTGATACAGTCTTGTCCCAGTTTTGATTTAGTGTTTGCCTCTTTAAAGCTCAGTCATTGCACAGGGAGTTTAACAGCCAGCTAGGGCCAGGACTGTGCACCAGCACTGACCCAATGCAATGTTGTGACGTCAGGCAGCATCTGTGAAGAGAGGGAGATAGGGTTAACGTTTCAGGTCGATGACCTGCCAACAGAGGGTTCTGACAAAAGATCATTGACTTGAAACGTTAAACCTACCCTCCTCTCTCCTGACCTGCTGAGTATTTCCAGCATCTGCTGGATTTCTCTTTTTGCAGTGTTGGGAGGTTTGCTGTTGTGGTCTCCTTTTATCATTGGTTCAGTTTGTATTTGGCGGACATTCCCTTTTGAACTTGAGAGGTCAGTTCAAAATCCAGGATGTCCTGGTAATTCTTTTCCAGGATATGAAAAAGAATGTTTCAGGTCAGTAGGGAGCAGTGGGAATATCCCATCTGAAAGGACAGTTTAAAAATGTCAGAAAAGATAAAGGTTGATACTCCTGAAAGAAAAGAAAAATACTGTGCGTATTTAATAGTTAACTATAAAAGCTAAGTTTAGCCTTTAGATTTGCGGGGGTTAAATTCCCGTGAGGAGTGGGGGTCGTGGTTCTCCCGATCGTCTGCCATAACTTCGGAAGATCTGCGGAAACTCCAGAGAAATGGCGTTAATGACGTTTCTCCGGGGTTTCGGCAGATCTTGCCCATTAGTGGCTGGGATATCATGCACTGCTGCAGAACGTACACATCGCCAGCAAAGTAATCGTGTGAGCAGCAGGATGCTATGGTTTACTGGTCAAAGTGCACCAGAGGAGAGCGGTCCCTTTTCCTGCAGATGGCCACCGGGTTTCAAGCAAGCAGAGCCGGCTGTGTGCCAGAAATGCTAATAGCACCACTCAGTGGTTGTGGCTGCAAGAAATTTAATGATCTCAGCAAATCCAAAGATAGGACAACTCACCATTATTTTATAATAATAGTATGTATTAAGCATGCAAGACATGTACGGCTGTACCTGTACTTCCCATGAATGCATAATTTGCAGCAGGATTCTCTTTTCAAGAGTTCCCTTCCTATAGTTCCTTCCCTTGCAACCTGAAATGCTGTTTCCCCTGACAAATCCTTCCATCCACTGCCTCTGCATGTTGCATTGTCACGTCCTCACACTCACTATGGGCTGCATGCTCCGTGGGGTATCACTGCTCTGTACATACTTCTCACAATTTGCAATTCTAGCTCTTTCCACGACATCTGTTTCTGAGTCAGAGGTTAGTGGTTTCAAGTGCCACTCCAGGATGTGAGCATGTAATCCAGGTTTAAACATCAATGCAGCACTACATTATCAGAGGAGCTATAGTTCAGTTGAAACCGAGGCCCTGTCTGCCTGTTCAAGTGGAAATAATACATTCTATGACACTATTCGAAGAAGAGTAGGGGAGTTCACCTGATGTCCTGGTCAAATTTATCCTTCCAAAAACAACACTAAAACAGATTATCTAGTCATTTATCTCACTGCAGTCTGTGGGACCTTGCTATGTGAAAATTGATCGCTGCCTTTGCCAATGAAATAACAGTGAGTACACATTAAAAGTAACTAATTGGCTCTGACGTCATCCTGAAGACGAGTTCCAGATTTCCACTCCCCAAAATCTGTGGATGCTGGGTCAATTGAAATTTTCAAGACTGAGAACAATATATTTTTGTTAGGTAAGGGTATCAAGGGATATGGAGCATAAGCAGGTAAATGGAGTTGTACAAATCAGCCATGATCTAATAGAATGGCAAAACAGGCTCGAAGGTCTGAATGACGTACACGTTTAGGTGGTTCTTGCCAGACCACTAAATGATGCTATGAAGCATCAGGATGCTCTGTTTCACACTTGATGCATAGAAGCTTCCTGATTTTACATAAAAAGGTCCACTAAACAGCAATACAGACACATGCAGTAAGTCATTATTTTCTGAAGGGAATATACCATTTTAAAAACCAGACGTCTCAAAGTACTTTACAGCCAATGAAGTACTTTTGAAGTGTAGTCACTGTTGTAGTGTGGGAAATGCAACAGCCAATTTGTGCACAGCAAGCTCCCACAAACAGCAATGTGAAAATGACCAGATAATCTGTTTTTGTTAAGGGAGAAATATTGGCTAGGACACCGGGTTAACTCCCCTACTCTTCTTCGAAATAGTGCCATGGGATCTTTTAAGTCTGACAGTTTTATTTGAAATCACAAGCTTTCGGAGCTATCGCTCCTTCCTCAGGTGAAGTAAATTGGATACAGAATCGCCAGAGCATATATAGATGGAAAAAAAAGCATGTGTACTTTACAATTGCAGACCAATAAATTAAATCATCCTGACTATCTGCCGAGGTGTGATAAAGTTAATTAAGTCAGCCAGGAAGGTACCACATCAAAAGACATAGCAAGATACAACTGAGACAATGAGGTGTAGTCGCAGGGGTTCCAACGTGTCAAAAGCTGCCGTCTGTATGTAAAACGAAAAGCTTTAAAAAAAATTTACTTTTTTACTGGGAAAATTTTTACTTTTCTTCGCAGCCTTCAACATGTCATCGATGACGACAAACATCTCGCTAAGGCCATCCCCACGCCTCCACTACTTGCCTTCAAACAGCCGCCTAACCTCAGAAGTACCATCGTTCGCAGCAAATTACCCAGCTTTCAGGATAACAGCGACCACGACACCACACAACCCTGCCATGGCAAACTCTGCAAGACATGCCAGATCATCAACACAGATACCACCATCACACGTGAGGACACTACCCACCAGGTACATGGTACATACTCATGTGACTCGGCCAACGTTGTCTACCTCATACGTTGCAGGAAAGAATGCACCGCGGCATGGTACATCGGCGAGACCATGCAGACACTGAGACAACGTATGAACGAGCACCGCGCAACAATCGCCAGGCAGGATTGTTACCTCCCAGTCGGGGAACACTTCAGCAGTCAAGGACATTCAGCCTCGGATCTGCGGGTAAGCGTTCTCCAAGGCAACCTTAGAAACACACGACAACGCAAAATCATCGAGCAGAAACTGATAGCCAAGTTCCGCACTCATGAAGACGGTCTCAATCGGGATCTTGGGTTTATGTCACGATACATGACGTGATCCGGACTCGAGTCGTCGTTAGCTTGTTCACAGATGTGATTCCCAGTAAAAAAGTAAAAATTTTCCCAGTAAAAAAGTAAATTTTTTTTAAAGCTTTTCGTTTTACATACAGACGGCAGCTTTTGACACGTTGGAACCCCTGCGACTACACCTCATTGTCTCAGTTGTATCTTGCTATGTCTTTTGATGTGGTACCTTCCTGGCTGACTTAATTAACTTTATCACACCTCGGCAGATAGTCAGGATGATTTAATTTATTGGTCTGCAATTGTAAAGTACACATGCTTTTTTTTCCATCTATATATGCTCTGGCGATTCTGTATCCAATTTACTTCACCTGAGGAAGGAGCGATAGCTCCGAAAGCTTGTGATTTCAAATAAAACTGTTGGACTATAACCTGGTGTTGTGCGACCTCTCAATTTTGTCCACCCCAGTCCAACACCGGCATCTCCGCATCTTTTAAGTCCACATGAGAAAGCAGACAGGGCCTCGGTTTAACGTCTCATCCAAAAGACAGCACCTCCAACAGTGCAGCACTCCCTCAGCACTGCACTGGAGTGTCAGCCTAGCTTTCTTTATGTGCTCAAGTCCCTGGAGTGGGACTTGAACCCACAACCTTCTGACTCAGAGGGCAAGGGTGCTACCCACTGAGCCACAGCTGACAATTGTCGCCCAGTTGTAACACAAATGGTGGCACTGCATTTGTGCTTGTTTTATGCTGGTTTTTACATTCCGGCACAGGCAAATGAACTTCGTAAGGCACAGAAACTATTACAAATTTCTGTGTAAGTGCGATCCAGAAATTCAGCACCAACATCTGATGATCTGATGTATCCCTCAGACTCAGTGTGCCCCTATCCTGCCTCTTCCACAATCTGCATTGCTGCTATCTTTTCTAAAGCCACTGCTACCTTCCCCTAAAAAATTGGAAATGATCAAAGTATCAGAAATCACTAACAACTTCTCTGAAATGAGAAGTCACACAACACCAGGTTATAGTCCAACAGATTTATTTAAAATTACAAGCTTTCGGAGCTATCGCCCCTTCTTCAGGTAAAGTTACAATGAGTGAATCTACAAAAGTTCACAGAATATAAACACAGAAACTGCAGAGATACAATCTTTCCTTACATCAAAGACACACCAAGAGCACAGCCAAGACAATGAGATGTGTCCCAGGGGGTCCAACGTGTCAAAACCTGCTGTCTGCAGTGTTTTTTTGGGTTTGTTTTTTGGGTTTTTTTTGTTTGTTTTTTAAAAACTGGAAAGACAGACAACGATGTCAAGTCACATTCTGTAGCGTGACATGAACCCGATATCCCTATTGAGGCCATCCTCATGAGTGCGGAACTTGGCTATCAGTTTCTGCTCGATGATTTTGCGTTGTCGTGTGTCTCGAAGGCCGCCTTGGAGAACGCTAACCCGCAGATCCGAGGCTGAATGCCCTTGACTGCTGAAGTGTTCCCCGACTGGGAGGCAATAATCCTGCCTGGCAATTGTTGCGCGGTGTCCGTTCATACATTGTCTCAGTGTCTGCATGGTCTCGCCGATGTACCATGCTCTGGGGCATCCTTTCCTGCAACGTATCAGGTAGACAACGTTGGCCGAGTCACATGAGTATGTACCATGTACCTGGTGGGTAGTGTCCTCACGTGTGATGACGGTATCTGTGTTCATGATCTGGCATGTCTTGCAGAGGTTGCCGTGGCAGGGTTGTGTGGTGTCGTGGTCGCTGTTCTCCTGATAGCTGGGTAATTTGCTGTGAACGATGGTACTTTTGAGGTTAGGCGGCTGCTTGAAGGTGAGTAGTGGAGGCGTGGGGATGACCTTAGCAAGGTGTTCGTTGTCATCGATGACATGTTGAAGGCTGCGAAGAACATGGCATAGTTTCTCCGCTCCGGGGAAGTACTGGACGACGTAGGGTACTCTGTTGGTTGTGTCCCGTGTTCGCCTTCTGAGGAGGTCTATGCGGTTTTTCGCTGTGGTCCGTCGGAACTGTCGATCGACGAGTCGAGCGTCATATCCCGTTCTTACGAGGGTGTCTTTCAGTGTCCGTAGGTGTCCATCGCGTTCCTCCTCGTCTGAGCAGATCCTGTGTATTCGCAGGGCTTGTCCATAGGGGATGGCTTCTTTAACGTGGTTAGGGTGGAAGCTGGAGAAGTGGAGCATTGTGAGGTTGTCCGTGGGCTTGCGGTAGAGTGAAGTGCTGAGGCGTCCGTCTTTGATGGAGATTCGTGTGTCCAAGAATGAAACCGATTCTGAGGAGTAGTCCATGGTGAGTTTGATGGTGGGATGGAACCTGTTGATGCTATCATGTAGTCCTTTCAGTGGACCTCCAACCAACGCTGTACACCAGATACATCGACGACATCTTCTTCCTTTGGACCCACGGCGAAGGATCACTGAAAGGACTACACGATAGCATCAACAGGTTCCATCCCACCATCAAACTCACCATGGACTACTCCTCAGAATCGGTTTCATTCTTGGACACACGAATCTCCATCAAAGACAGACGCCTCAGCACTTCACTCTACCGCAAGCCCACGGACAACCTCACGATGCTCCACTTCTCCAGCTTCCACCCTAACCACGTTAAAGAAGCCATCCCCTATGGACAAGCCCTGCGAATACACAGGATCTGCTCAGACGAGGAGGAACGCGATGGACACCTACGGACACTGAAAGACGCCCTCGTAAGAACGGGATATGACGCTCGACTCGTCGATCGACAGTTCCGACGGACCACAGCGAAAAACCGCATAGACCTCCTCAGAAGGCGAACACGGGACACAACCAACAGAGTACCCTACGTCGTCCAGTACTTCCCCGGAGCGGAGAAACTACGCCATGTTCTTCACAGCCTTCAACATGTCATCGATGACGACGAACACCTTGCTAAGGCCATCCCCACGCCTCCACTACTCGCCTTCAAGCAGCCGCCTAACCTCAAAAGTACCATCGTTCGCAGCAAATTACCCAGCTGTCAGGAGAACAGCGACCACGACACCACACAACCCTGCCACGGCAACCTCTGCAAGACATGCCAGATCATGAACACAGATACCGTCATCACACGTGAGGACACTACCCACCAGGTACATGGTACATACTCATGTGACTCGGCCAACGTTGTCTACCTGATACGTTGCAGGAAAGGATGCTCCAGAGCATGGTACATCGGCGAGACCATGCAGACACTGAGACAACGTATGAACGGACACCGCGTAACAATCGCCAGGCAGGATAGTTGCCTCCCAGTCGGGGAACACTTCAGCAGTCAAGGGCATTCAGCCTCGGATCTGCGGGTTAGCGTTCTCCAAGGCGGCCTTCGAGACACACGACAACGCAAAATCATCGAGCAGAAACTGATAGCCAAGTTCCGCACTCATGAGGACGGCCTTAATAGGGATATCGGGTTCATGTCACGCTACAGAACGTGACTTGACATCGTTGTCTGTCTTTCCAGTTTTTAAAAAACAAACACAAAAAAACCCCCAAAAAACAAACCCAAAAAAACACTGCAGACAGCAGGTTTTGACACGTTGGACCCCCTGGGACACATCTCATTGTCTTGGCTGTGCTCTTGGTGTGTCTTTGATGTAAGGAAAGATTGTATCTCTGCAGTTTCTGTGTTTATATTCTGTGAACTTTTGTAGATTCACTCATTGTAACTTTACCTGAAGAAGGGGCGATAGCTCCGAAAGCTTGTAATTTTAAATAAATCTGTTGGACTATAACCTGGTGTTGTGCGACTTCTCATTTTTGTCCACCCCAGTCCAACGCCGGCATCTCCGCATCATAAATTCTCTGAAGCTAGTTCTGCTTTTTGAGACACTTACAAATCTGACATGCAGGACATTACCACACAAACATTTTTTTTTCGTCAATCCATCACAGAGACTGTCTAGACTCTAACCTTCCGTATCTGATAATGCTCAGCAGGCGCAGTGCTGTCCGTTGTAAGACAAAACAGTCCAAGTTAGGCATTGATGATGTGATGCAAAACCGAAGCTGCTAATTTGAGTACATGTCTCTGATCCTCACTGCAGGCTTCTCCATTGTATCCTCACCTTCTGACCAGAAACCAGGGATTTCTAAGCTGCTTGGATGCAAAATGGTTCTTATATTTCTTAAGATGAAGTCGATCTACTCCTTATCTGTATTGGTACAAAAAACTGGAACGCTCATGAGGCTGGGTTTTTGGTAAGAATGCTCTACCTTTGGGTAACTGCAGGCTACCAGATTGTCTTGTGTGTGTATATATAAAAACTGATTCCTGCTGGCACTTACTAGCTAGGTTCACAGATGAAGAATTGCCACTTGGGTGAATACAGGAGGAAGGAACAACAACAACAACTTGTATTTATATAGCGCCTTTAACGCAGTAAAATGTCCCAAGGCGCTTCAAAGGAGTATTATAAGACAAAAAATAAATTTGACACTGAGCCACATAAGGAGAAATTAGGGCAGATGACCAAAAGCTTGGTCAAAGAGGTAGGTTTTAAGGAGCGTCTTAAAGGAGGAAAGAGAGGTAGAGAGGCGGAGAGGTTTAGGTAGGGAATTCCAGAGCTTACGGCCCAGGCAACAGAAGGCACGGCCACCAATGGTTGAGCGGGACATAGTGCAAATTAGGACACGGGCAGCCGAGTTTTGGATGACCTCAAGTTTACGTAGGGTAGAATGTGGGAGGCCAGCCAGGAGTGCGTTGGAATAATCAAGTCTAGAGGTAACAAAGGAAGGAAGAAAGTTGAAAAAGGGAAAAGACACCAGTGGTAGACAGCAAACCAACCCAATTCCCCAAACGCTGAGCATAGATATGGTTTAAAGTTGGGTGTTTTACAAAAGCAATCACAGATTTTTAGTAGGCTTGGCAAACTTTATCATTTTGTGTTTTGCAACAGGAAGTGTTGTGCAAGTCTTGACAAACAACTTACACCACAACATTTGGGAAGCAGCTGAGGTCTAAGCAACCCAGTGATATAAAACTTTCACACTGGGAAAGAACACAATGACAAAAAAGAACCATGATTATATGTTCCATATTATCCTCAAGGAGTTGGAAAGGCTGTGGTATTTTGCAGATGCAATCACAGATAGCACTTCAAGCATTGGTAAATAACAAACTGGCATAAATCTTACATCTAAGGCAAGCAGATAAGCAGTAATATTCTAAACTCATTAATCTTTTGCGTTGTTGTGCTATTTAATGGCCTATTCTAATGCTGTGGTTATCTCTTGTTCCACTTAACCAACATGGAGGGGGGCAGATTTCCTTTTTGTGATGAAATCGTGAATTCATTTTCATAAACTGGGTTAGGATTTTATTGCACAGTGGTGAAGTAAAGGCGACCTGCAATTTAAAACAAAAATAGAGATTCTACGCCCAATTGCCAGGGATGCACCCAACTGGAGTCGAGCTCTGCTGAACAACGATTATTTATGTAACGCCTCTCACACAGAAGAACATCTCAGACCAAGTACTGTCATTGAAATGGTTTGGCTGCAGAAAGCCATGGCACCGCTTGAGATGCTGAAGTCAGATATGGCACTGAAAAGCCCGACCAGTCACATGCTGTGTGCACTTTAGCCTCTGATCTATGGACTTGAAACCATGGAGATACCAGTGGAGGGAAAATAGTTTTCGATCGTGATTCATCACAGATGGAGATGTTGGCAGTTGTTCAGCAGATTGATGGAGGCATTGCCATCAGTGCATGTGGCAAACTTAAGGGAAACGCCATTGTTTCCTGAGGTACAAAAGTCAGGAATGTCAAAGCATAACAGGAACAACTACTGCGGCTATCAGTAAGGGAGAAAGAGAAAGAAAAATATTAAGAAAGTGTTCGCTAGCAAAGCACAGTTATTTATAATGGTGGCCTTTCATCTACTTCCGGCTATGGGCTGCTTCCTAGCAGCCCTGAGTGTCTCTTTAATAAGGGATGAAAATGGATGTTCTAGGGAAAAGAGTCACGGGTCCAAAATTCCGCAACGGTGCATCCTGCCGTAAATGCCGAGATGCGCCAACCTTTTTAAGGGAACAACATTGAAATATTTTCTGGGCTTTCTTTGGGGGCCCGGGTTATGGGAAAAGTGACGGTGGAAAGCTCCTAGTGTAGCTGGTGTGTCACTGGCAGGATTAATTATTTTTACAAAGCTCAAACAACCCTATTTATAAAGGGGGCAATTTCAATCGCCGAGCAGCAGATTTAGTTGGGGATCCAGGTTTGGGCCCAGCATACCCCCCCCCCCCCCGACTTCTCCATCGCTCAAAGGAACTGGACACTTGGTTCCTCCCCAGTATCCAGATCGCTCAGCATTAGAGAAATTCCCAGCAAATGATTTCTGTATCTTTTCTCTCTTTCAAGACTACTGTATTCTCTCTCTCTCTATCGCTCTAGTTCTTCCTCACTTAGCAGGGTGTCTATCTCACTTACACTATCTCCCTTTCAGCAGGGTTTTCCTATAACAGTTTCTCCCTTGCTCGCCACCTCTCCTCATTTTCTTCACAAACATCTCGCTCTCTCCCTTCACAAGAGTCCCATTCCGTCCCTCTTCCTTTCCCCCCAAGCAAATCTCTCTCCCTCTCCCTTCCCCAGAAGGGTGTCTTTTGCTCTCATTTTCCCTCAGCATCATCCGTGTCTTTGATTTCAAAAGTATTGCAATCTAAGAAATTATCATTGGAAATCTAAGAAGTTATCATTGGAAATAACTGTGGGAGAGAAAGTGAGCGGCAAGTTTCTAAGGAGGAGGGAGAAGAGGTAAGAATTGGATTAGTCACAACAGTCTATGTAAAATGGACAAAACATGTGTTGGAAGATTGTCAGGACGTTTATAGTTCAATTGTCATTAAAATGTATTTTTTCTGATTTCACTATTTTATCGTGTATATTTTCTGTCCTTTTTTCTCTTTTCTTCTGGGTGTCTGTTTCTATATCTCCCTGCAGTTTCTGTATTATTTTCTCTCTCTCATTCTGTCAATATTTCTCTGGATATCTGTTCCTATCTATTTGTGTTTGTGTCTGTCTATATCTCCCTCCAGTTTCTTCACTATTTGTTATTTCCCCCTCCCTTGTTCCCTCTTTCTGTTTGCAGTTTCTGTAATATTTGTTCTCTTGTTTCTCTGCTGTCCTCTAATCATTGTGTCTCCTTATCCCCATGGCTGCTCCCTGACTAACTTCCTGCTCCAGGCTATTTTAATTCAGGCCTCATTTAAATCCTTCCAACCAACTTCCCATCTGTTCTATGAAGCAATGGAAAATCGCGTGGCCCGGGGCACCAGGCTCCTGCCCCCACAAAGAAAGAGCAAAAACTTATCTGTTTGGGCCTCTTCTGGCCCTGATCCTCTTCACCTGGTGGGAAAGCCACTGTGGCTTCCCGCTCAGGCTGTCCAGTTAAAATTACAAATGTGTCCCGATCATGTCATCGGGACCCAACATGCATATGTAAAAAGAGGACCCCGCCGGCTTTGGGCAGGTGTCCTTGCTGCCTGCTCAATAGAGGAGATTGGGAACGATCAACTTCTGGTGGCTCCAGGGCAGGTAAATAACCTGGACAATTTTAACTGCTCACCTGCCTGGTTTCCACTGGGCAGGGGGGGATAAAATCGCTCCCATAATCTATTTAATATTGCATAATTCATTTTGGCTTTCCCTAGAAGCTCTCGAGTGCAGCTAAATTCTGTAAAACACATAATTGATTTGCCATCCAATATGGATTAGGGTCAGTGAATAGAAAGGATGCAGTTCTTTCAAAAATATATTTTCTCCCCTCCTTTTCTGAGGAAGATGCCGGCTTTTGCTGTGGTATGGCTCCATGGGTTTTGTCACTTCACTGGTCATTCTTCACACATCCACCTGGACAGTCAGTGTCAATAGACTATTTCTTCATGGAAAGCATCGCAGGCAAATTGATTCACGGGCAGGTTCCAGCAGGAATCACTACAGTAGTTGGTTTTTCCCTCCGTCTTAGCCTAGAGGTGCTGAGGCCATTGTAGTACCCCAACTGCTGCTCTGGCTGAGATCAGTTACTCAGCACATATCAGTGCTGGGACCTAGGAAGTTCTGGTCTGATAGTGCCTTAGCCGAGTAGGCTACTATAGTGTCAGCTGTGGCTCAGTGGGTGGCACACTCGCCTCTGAGTCAGAATGGTTCCAGGTTCATAGTCCCACTCCAGGGACTTGAGCACAGAAATCTAGGCTGACACTCCAGTGCAGTGCTGAGGGAATGCTGCACTGTCAGAGGTGCTGTCTTTCAGATGAGACGTTAAACCGAGGCCCCGTCTGCTCACTCAGGTGGACGTAAAAGATCATATGGCACTATTTTGAAGAAGAGCAGGGGAGTTATCGCTGGTGTCCTGGCCAATATTTATCCTTCAATCAACATAACAAAACAGATTATCTGTTCATTATCACATTGCTGTTTGTGGGAGCTTGCTGTGCGCAAATTGGCTGCCGCATTTCCCACATTACAACAGTGACTACACTCCAAAAGTACTTCATTGGCTGTAAAGTGCTTTGGGACGTTCGGTGGTCGTGAAAGGCGCTATAGAAATGCAAGTCTTTCTTACTGATGGAGTTTTGTGCAGTGTGATTATACTTGGCTCAATACACATCCAGTTAATCTCTGACTTACTCTGTTATTTTGAGTGCAGGGGAGGTTATCATTGGAAATAACTGTGAGGGAGAAAGTGAGCGGCAAGTTTCTAAGGAGTAGTGAGAAGAGGTAAGAATTGAATTAGTCGCAACAGTCTATGTAAAATGGACAAAACATTCTCAGAGTAAATAAAGTATAAACATCACAAAATGAGAAGGTCCCAGCAGCAGTGATGATGCTCCAATATCAGGCTCGTCTACTATGGTGAGAAATGCAAGTAGAATACGGGGATATTTTCCAATTAGTGATGTTCACTAACAAACTCTTAACATGACTGTACTACATCCCTTTGTGTACTATTTTTAGGCAGGCACTAATTGGCTTATTTATGTGGATTAATGACAACCAAAAAATAGCTCACGAGAAACATAGTACAAGCAGGCTAAGTGTATGTACAGAAATTGAAAATGTGTCCCATAAAGTATTTATCATCTTACAGCTCCTTTGGTGAGTTTCACATTTCTTCCAATCATAGAAGTATCTTTCTTGAGTGAATAGTTGCCTCACCTTGGCCGTGGGAAGTACATTATGAAGAATAGGTGGCGTGAGAAAAGCGGGCTTGATATGGAGGTACCCAGCACAAAGCCTGAAGCACTTAACATAAATATAAACAGGGGAATGAAAAATAGAATCGGGTTAAAAATGAAACAATCTTTTGAAACATCTAAAAATTGTCATTGAGAAATTTCAAATAAATGTGGATTCAGCTCACAATGAGCATGTTACATGCCACACTGGTAAACAACTCATATTTGATTTCTGCTGCAATTTACAAGAAAGAAAGACTTGCATTTCTATAGCGCCTTTCACAACCACCAGATGTCTCAAAGCGCTTTACAGCCAATGAAGTACTTTTGGAGTGTGTTGCAATATGGGATACGCGGCAGTAAGCTCCCACAAACAGCAATGTGACCAGATAATCTGTTTTTGTTATGTTGATTGAGGGATAAATATTGGCCAGGACACCGGTGATAACTCCCCTGCTCTTCTTTGAAATAGTGCCGTGGGATCTTTTACGTCCACCTGAGAGCGCAGACAGGGCCTCGGTTTAACATCTCATCCGAAAGACGGCACCTCCGACAGTGCAGCACTCCCTCAGCACTGCACTGGAGTGTCAGCCTAGCTTTATGTGCTCAAGTCCCTGGGGTGTGACTTAGAACCCACAACCTTCTGACTCAGAGGCGAGTGTGCTACCCACTGAGCCACAGCTGACACTGTACCTTAAATGAAGTTCACATGGGCAACTATTTATCTTTCAATAGCAAGAAGAGAATGATATTTCTCTCCTGATATACCTGCTGTTCAGCCAAGTTAAAAACTTATACAATTTGTGAGTGGGAAGTTAAGCGTTACTATTGAGCCCTGATATCATTAAATACACTTTGACTTGAATTCCTAACATTAGTCATAGTAAATTCTGGATTCAAAACTGTTTTGCAGCATACTTTGCATATTTGTACATGCCCAAACATTACAAAATGGTAATTCACGTCTGCCAAGTACAAACACTTCCTCAAAATCACTATACACAGTGATTCTTATAAAGAACTGGAATGATGTAGGTGAGCAACAACTTTTCCATTTACAACAGCTAAAACCATTAGGCCAGATGTATCAGACAGCAGGGATAAGAATGACTAAAATTTGCCTGTAAGGAAAACCTATGACAATCACAGTAAATTCCTCTCTTCAGTAGGGAAATTTTAAAAGGAGAGAAACCACTATAACTCAGCACATTTATATTATTTAGAATTGCTTCAAGGTTCCTGGTGCTATGGAATTTACCCAGTTTAGAGTGCAGGGCAGATTCCATGGCACCGGAGCAACAAGCAATCAATTTGCAGTTTTATTTACGGCCTACCCTGAAGGTCCATGCAGGGCGGTGACTGGTAAACAACATCACCGGCCTATCCAAGCAGGCAGAAAATTGGTCCCTTGCTCTGTACAGCATTTATACTATTGCATCACCTCTTGAGGTGCGTCTAGGTGCATCTGAAGGACGCTTGTGTCACCTGATTTATCTTATACCACTGTCGCCGAAATTGAGCTGTAAAGTAAATGCACTGTTAAAGAAGCCCTGTAGTGGCTCATATGGCTCAACTATATTAGCTGAGCTAAATAGAGAAGGAGGTAGTGGTGGGGGAGGAGAGGCAGGGAGGTGTACCCAGTAAGGAGCCAATGCCTTCAGGAGAGGAAGGCAGAAAAGGAGGAAGACGGTTTCAAAAAGTGCCATTGACCTAGAGGTTTCTAGAGAGTAGAATAACTGGAAGGTGAGAAAAACCTGATAGAATCACCATTTATGAGACAAAATGATCCAGAAAAATTGCACTCAGAATAAAAGAATGGGCCAGAAATTTGGCTCTCCGGCTTCCTGCGGGTGCAAGCATCGCGCGCGTACTTACCTACCACGCCTGCCGTTGTGCTTCGGGCCCACGAGGAATTCGGGTCCTGGGTCTCCTGCAGCTGCCGGTGCGCAGTGCTTGCGTATCCCAGGGGCGCAGTTAGTTCGAAGCGTCCCCTGGGATCACGTGGGCCATGGAGAGCCAACCTTAGCAGGGAATTTTCATTCATAGATTTGATAGGAAGACCTGTCAAATTTATGAATAGAGATCGGCCCCAAAACCACACTAAAACTTCAAATAAATTTTAAAAAAACCATCACATTTTTAAAATAACTATAAATTACATAAATTAACTACTTTAAACAAAAATTAAAATTTTTGAAAAAATTAATTAAACTTTTTAACGGTGCTAAAAATAAACTTACCTTTCTTTAAAGTATGTAAAAAAGATAAACCTGTTGAAAAAATGTTTAAATTGTAATTAATTAACCACTTACCGTGTTAAAAACAGGCCTTGCGCCTCCTTTTTAAAAGCGCAGCTTCTCCATACTTACCCTCCCGGAGAAACCTGAAAAAAAAACCGAAGTTCGCTGTGTGCGCGCTGTCTCTCCCGCGCACGCGTTCGACTTCTGAACCCCTCCCTTCAGGGGAACGGAAGTTCCGGTTTCTCGCGCATGCGCAGTGCATGCAGGAAACCGGCACTTCAGGTGGCCTTACGGGTGAGTACACAGCGCGTACTCACCCGACAACAGCCGAATTTCTGGCCCAATCTCTTTTTTTACGGTTTTTGTCTTTTCCCCTCTTGACCACTTACTTTAAAAATGTGGTTTAAAACATAATTAAGGTCATTTTGACTTTGTGCGAGGGTGTAAAACGGATGATAGCGAATCGGCAGCCTGATTTTACATCTCTCCCCATTTTTATTTCCATTGGTATTGAGCCAGAACAGGAAGGTTCCTGACCCTGGTCAATGCTGAGCTAACTGATCTTAGCAGTGGTAGCTGTGTGCATGTAACAATTAGTTCCAATATTCTTGGAATAAGAAAGGTTAAAATCATCCAGGGTTTTATTGCTTCTTGCTGTCCAGTGCCTCCAGCTGGGTATGATTGGAAAAATGCCAGGTTGGCTTGGCTGTGATTCCCTGTGACACTCATTGCCCAGGCTTACATATAAAGAATGGCCACATTAACGAGATACTGGAGGGTTTGACTGTTGCTGTGGAACATCACTCCAGCATGTGTCACTACCTTCAGGGAAGAGGAAAACATAGAAACATATAGAAACATAGAAGATAGGAGCAGGAGTAGGCCATTCGGCCCCTCGAGCCTGCTCCGCCATTCAATGAGATCATGGCTGATCATCCAAACTCAGTACCCTGTACCTGCCTTCTCCCCATATCCCTTGATACCTTTAGCTTTAAGAAATATATCTAACTCATAAAAGGGGAGAAAACTGAAGGGCAGAATTCTCCTTTAGCTGTTCACCGTTGCTTGGAATGTTTAGGTCATGCGAATTTTGCAAACTGAACAGTTTCAGTTTAAAGCAATTTTAAAGCCATTTTCTTCTCTAATACGTAGAAAGAAATGAGTGCAGTGTACATGTACTTACATGTCTGTTTATAATTATATAGTTGGCAAAGAAACATGGGATGAGGCTCATAGAGACAAGTCCAAAAGCAAACATGAAGGTTGAAAAAGTTGGCTGGTGTTCTGCAAGTTTTCTAGGCATGTGAACAAACGTATTTATTCTTGCAGTAGAGCCATATGTTTCCCTCAGATAAGAACGACATTTTTTTTAGTTCGCTGGGTATCTCAGTCTGTGAATGCACTGCCTAGTGTGGTACTGATTGAAAAACATTTTCCAGTTTGTGTGTATTTTTATGAACATGCCTGAACCCATATTGTATAGTGTAACTAGTTTCTGATACTCAATTCCGGCTGCTTCATGGGTCCCGGTTTTAAGTCGGGGTGGGATTGGTCCGTGCAAGGGGCCTTAGCTTGAATGTCAAAGCCCGGAGAGATTTTAACCCCTGGGCCTCATTTTAATATTCAAGCCCTGATTCCCGACGGAAATCGTTGCCTAGTCTGCGGGCGGGAGCGGGAATTCGGGCAACAGGAGGACCCCGGCGGTTAGGAAAGTGGCGAGGGGGGAGGGCTCCAGATGCGATAGGGGACGTGGGTAATCCTAGGGCAAGGGAGGCCCAAGGTTTTCTTGTGAGGCCTGCAGAATGACGGGAAAGGAGCAGGTAAGTCCCCCACTCTTTTTTAACTGCCCCCCCTTGTTTCTGCCAGGTGTGGCGGGGTGGGGGAGGAGTTAAAATCAGGACATGCTCTTGACAGACTATGATACTAGAGCCAGTTGATCGAATTTTAATAGACAGAAAGTGGTCCCTTTAATTTTGGCTGGTTTGGCTGCCAAGTGATTTGGCACCAATTGGGTAAACTTACTTAGGGAGCAAAGAAACATTGTATGGGGAATGGAATGGAATTAGTGCACAGGTTCAGAAAAGCATGTCCTGAGGTTGAAACAGATTGTTAGGGCAGCATAATAGGATATTTTACAACGTTAGAACTGATCTGGAAATGTTTGATTCTGTTATTGATTCCATTCCCCCGCATTATTATTCCTTTATCTAGGCCGACACTCCAGTGCCATACTGAGGGAGTGCTGCACTGTCAGAGGTGCCGTCTTTCGGATGAGACGTTAAACCGAGGCCCCATCTGTGTTCTCAGGTGGATGTAAAAGATCCTATGATACTATTTCGAAGAAGAGCAGGGGAGTTATCCCCGGTGTCCTGGCCAATATTTATCGCTCAATCAACACCTAAAAACAGTTCACATTGCTGTTTGTGGGAGCTTGCTGTGTGCAAATGGGCTGCCGCGTTTCTTACATTACAACAGTGACTACACTTCAAAAATTGGCTGTAAAACGCTTTGGGACGTCTGGCGGTCGTGAAAGGTGCTATATAAATGCAAGTCTTTCTTTCTTTCTTTGTTCTTGATCAGCACAAATTTCACACAAATGCTTATTATGGCCGGGAAATTTGACTTGCGCCCAAAACTGGGGTTAAATCAGCCAGAGCGACGGCTGGCCTGGTCCGTACTGGTCTGAGACCCGAGCCAAACTCGGCTTTGTACTTCATTTAAATGCTGCCAACCATCCGCAGGAGCCAACTGAGCAAACCGCTGCAGGTCGCCATTTGGGGAGGGCGGGAAATGGGTCAGCTCCTACACCGAGCCGGCCTACAGGTTGGGTCTGGGAGTGGGGAGGCCATCCAGTAGGGGAGTGGGCTTCAAATGTGTTAGCAGCGGGCTGGAGTTTTTTTTAGCCCCAGGAAGCACACTGCTGCTTCTCCTGGGCCCACAGAAATAAAAACTCAAAATTTGCTGGGCCTTTTTGTGAGTGACCTTAAGCGGGTCCTTTTATGGATCACTGGTTAGGTTGCTCAATGCCTGATACAACTAGGTGGCGTATGCACAGCGCATTTCCGTTCATTTGCACCTGAATTTTGCACTCGGGGTCCTACAACCGGCATAGGACACCAGAAAACGCTGGAAAAACTCAGCAGGCCAGGCAGCATCCGTGGAGAGAAACAGAGTTAACGTTTCAGGTCGAAGACCCTTCGTCAGAACTGGAAAAAATCAGGAAATTAAATAGATTTAAAGCAAGTATAATGCTGGGAAAAGGGGGAGGGGATAAAAGAACAAAAGGGAAGGTCAGTGGTAGTATAGAAGGCAGGAGAGATTAAGAGACATTGAGAGACATTAAGAGATATTCAAGGCAAGAGGAGGTGGTAATGTGACAGGTTGAGGCTAGATGAAGTGTAAAATGCGCTGGCGGAATGAAGGACAGCTGCCAGCTTCAGGGAGGGAAGAAAAAAAGGGGCCAAACAAAAGGGTGGATGAAAAAATAAAATATATATATATATGTGATAGGGGCCGTGGTTATGATCTGAAATTGTTGAACTCTATGTTGAGTCCAGAGGGCTGTAGAGTGCCTAAACGAAAGATGAGGTGCTGTTCCTCGAGCTTACGCTGAGCTTCCGTGGAACAATGCAAGGGGCCGAGGACGGTGAGGTCAGTGATAGTGGAGCGGAGAATTAAAGTGACAGGCCACCGGGAGCGCGGGGTCCCCCTTACGGACTGAACGGAGGTGTTCTGCATAGGACCCTGATTTGCATATTTAAGAGCCTATTGCCTGTCTCAGGCGGGTGACCTGGGCAACAAAAAAATCGCCTGAGCCAAAATGGTGGCTGGTCCTGATCAGGCACGACTGATCACGACATGAAATTCGGTGATCTAATGGTGATTTTGTGCCAGAAAAACAGGCGTCTGTTTCTCCCTATTTCTCCCTATGGCTTTTTATAATTTAATACATGATATATTAATTACTCTAGCAATTCATAAAGGGAACGTCATTCCCTCATAGATTTATTTCCTCATTGCCCCACATTTTCATCCATTTACTAGATTGGAATAGGCTGCTTGCAGAATTCTGTACGTGGCTCCAGTGCCATTCTGTGATTGGCTGGTTGAAGACCCACACACGCTGGATAAACTGAATCATCTTCAGTTTCAGAGGTGGAACAATGTGTGTGTGCTGCTCCATCTAGTGGCCTGAATGAAAACTGGTGAAAAGTGTAGCAGACATAGCTTTGGGACATAAAAACAGAAAATGCTGAAAATACTCAGCAGGTCACACAGCATCTGTGGAGAGAAAAACAAAGTTAACGTTTCAGGTCGATGACTTTTCATTAGAACTGGAAAAAGTTAGAGATGTAACAGGTTTTAAGCAAATACAGAGGCAGGGAAAGAGGGAAGGGGAGGAAAGAACAAAAGGGAAGGTCTGTGATAGGGTGGAAGGCAGGAGTGATTAAATGACAAAAGGGATGATGGTGCAAGGCAAAAGGAGGTGGTAATGGGACAAATAAAGAAACAAAAGATGGGTCTAGAGGAGCTGTAAATGGGAATACCAGAATCATTACCAACCGAAAAAATGGAGGCAGAGGTTATGATCTGAAATTGTTGAACTCGATGTTGAATCCAGAAGGCTGTAAAGTACCTGATCGAAAGATGAGGTGCTGTTCCTCGAGCTTACGTTGAGCTTCATTGGAACAGTGTAGGAGGCCGAGGACAGAGAGGTCAAAGTGGGAGTGGAGCGGAGAATTAAAGTGACAGGCGACAGAAGCTCAGAGTCCCCCTTACAGACTGAACGGAGGTTTTCCGCAAAGCGGTCACCCAATCTACGTTTGGTCTCCCCAACGTAGAGGATTCCGCATCGTGAGCAGCGAATACAGTATACTAAATTGCAAGAAGTACAAGTAAATCGCTGTTTCACCTGGAAGGAGTGTTTGTGGCCCTGGACGGTGGGAAGGGGGGAGGTAAAAGGATGAGTGGGAAATTGGCCCGTTTTCATGCTGAGCCAACTAGCAGGTCTGGTCTGGGGTGGGGGCAGGCGATCCTGGGTTGGGGGTGGGGGGGGGGTAGGGAGGGGCGGTGCCTTGAACAGGCCACAGCAGGCTGGGAGTTGTTTGTGAGCTCAGGGGCAACACTCCTGCTCCTCCTGGGTCTGCAAAAGTAAAAATTCAGCATTTCCTGGGCCATTCTTTGAACAATCTCCAGCAGGCTTTTGGGTGTCAAAAGAGGCGGCTGAGGTGCTCCCTTGTATTTCCAACTATTGGCTGCCCTTTTTTCAGGTTAAGAATTTCACATTTAAAATGCTACCAAATTACCAGTGAACAAAGTAAACTAGACTATATGCAGTGTCACAAACTTTATTTAAGCCACACTTGCTAAAAAGTCAAAAAAGTTTAAAAAAAACATATTATACATTACAAAGGCTATATTTGTACTGAATTTTACAGTTTACACTACAGCAGTCCTATTTGTTTCCACCAAAGAATGCTGGAATCTGAGTCTGAACTGTCATTCTCCGGCAGATGGGACACCAAACTATGTCCACCTTTCTGAGGGTCTCCCAGTCTGACTCTATATCGAGGTGCTGCTCCATCACATAACGCAATATGAGAACCCCAGAGTGAACATTGATTGTGCTACTGTAATCTCTTCATTTTTAAAAATCCGGGTCCTGTTCTCCCTTGTCATCATCTTGGGCTCGCGTTGCACCAACCATCTCTCCTATATCATCAGTGTCAGTTTCAGGCAGAGTGCCATGGTCGCCATGGAGACTTCCTCTGACACCCCGTGGGGCTGTCAGAAAGTCAATATCTGCCACAATTTCGCCTGCACATCATCCACCAATAAAACCCCCCCAGATTTCTTGATGCAACGCTGTATTGTTTGTTGACTGACAAGAATCCCTCGCATCTTTCAACAGGCACATAGCATCTAAGAGATTGTTTTTTTACACACTGGGTTAACAGTCAGTTCAAGACTTTCTTTCTCATTGATTTAACATAATAAGAACATAAGAACATAAGAAGTAAGAGCAGGAGTAGGCCATACAGCCCCTCGATCCTGCTCCGCCATTCAATAAGATCATGGCTGATCATCGACCTCAACTCCACTTTCCCGCCCGATCTCCATATCCCTTGATTCCCCTAGAGTCCAAAAATCTATCTATCTCAGCCTTGAATATACTCAAAGACTCAGCATGTACAGCCCTCTGGGGCTGAGAATTCCAAAGATTCACAACCCTCTGAGTGAAGAAATTCTTCCTCATCTCGGTCTTAAATAGCCTATCCCTTATCCTGAGACTATGCCCCTAGTTCTAGACAATCCAGCCAGGGGAAACAACCTCTCAGCATCTACCCTGTCAATCCCCTTCAGAATCTTGTATGTTTCAATGAGATCACCTCTCATTCTTCTAAACTCCAGAGAGTATAGGCCCATTCTACACAACCTCTCAGCATAGGACAGCCTCTCATCCCAGGAATCAATCTAGTGAACCTTCGTTGCACTGCCTCCAAGGCAAGTATATCCTTCCTTAGATAAGGAGACCAAAACTGTGCACAGTGCTCCAGGTGTGGTCTCACCAAGGCCCTGTACAATTGCAGCAAGACTTCCTTACTCTTATACTCCAACCCCCTTGCAATAAAGGCCAACATGTCATTTGCCTGCCTTATTGCTTGCTGTACCTGCATGCTAGCTTTCCGTGTTTCTTGCATGAGGACACCCAAATCTCTCTGAACACCAACATTTGAAAGTTTCTCACCATTTAAAAATATTCTGTTTTTCTATTCTTCCTACCAAAGTGAAGAACCTCACATTTCCCCACATTATAATCCATCTGCCACCTTGCTGCCCACTCACTTAGTCTATCTATATCCCTTTGCAGAAGGGAATGGTAGCGTAGTGGTATTGTCACTGGGCTAGTAAACCCGAAGACCTAGACTAATGATCCAGAGATGTGAGTTCAAATCCCACCATGGCAGCTGTGGAATTTAAATTCAGTTAATTAAACAAATCTGGCCTAAAAGGCTAGTACCAGTAATGGTAATCATGAAACTATCGGATTGTCGTAAAAACCCACCTGGTTCACTAATGTCCTTTAGAGAAGGAAATCTGCCGTCCCACTGGCAGGACAGACCCACCAGTGGTATACGGTTGGGAAGGAGTGGCCCTGGGAGTCCTCAACATTGACTCCAGACCAAGTATGGGCAAGGAAACCTCCTGCTGATTACCACCTACTGCCCTCCCTCAGCTGATGAATTAATACTCCTCCATGTTGAACACCACTTGGAAGAATAGCAAGGGCACATTCAATGGCATTACCATCACCGAATCCCCCACCATCAACATCCTGGGGGTTACCATTGACCAGAAACTTAACTGGATCAGTCACATAAATACTGTGGCAACAAGAGCAGGTCAGTGGCTAGGTATTCTGCGGTGAGTGTCTCACCTCCTGACTCCCCAAAGCCTTTCCACCATCTACAAGGCACAAGTCAGGAGTGTGATGGAATACTCTCCACTTGCCTGGATGAGTGCAGCTCCAACAACACTCAAGAAGCTCGACACCATCCAAGAAAAAGCAGCCTGCTTGATTGGCACCCCATCCACCACCTTAAACATTCACTCCCTCCACCACCGGCGTACCGTGGCTGCAGTGTGTACCATCTACAAGATGCACGGCAGCACCTCCCAAACCCATGACCTCGTCCATCTAGAAGGACAAGGGCAGCAGGTGCATGGGAACACCACCATCTCCAAGTCACACACCATCCTGACTTAGAAGTATATTGTCGCTGGGTCAAAATCCTGGAACTCCCTACCTAACAGCACTGTGGGAGTACCTTCACCACACGGACTGCAGCGGTTCAAGAAGGCTGCTCACCACCACCTTCTCAAGGGCAATTAGGAATGGGCAATAAATGCTGGCCTTGCCAGCGACGCCCACATCCCATAAACGAATAAAAAAAAATACACTTTACTTGAAAAACATGGATCTCCTTGCCACCCCCCCCCCCCCCAAAACCCTTCTGTAAACAAATGGTCAAAAATTCCCACAACGTGACAATATTATATATCTCTATAAGATCCTTCTTTCAAGACTGGAGTCTGAATTTTTCTAACATTTCTTCATAACTAAGTCAATTTGGCCCTTCTTTGCACCACTTCCAGGGTTTGGATGTTCCCCTCATTCTTCGGTGACCAGAATTAAATCCAATATTCAAGGTGGGTCCCAGCTGGCCCAATTCCCGCATGATGGCTCCACACTTAGACTTTGATTTCTCAGTTTCACTCAGCATTGTTTCTTTTGTTGATTGCCGCTTTGCAATGACTGGACATGGTGAACGTCAAGTCTACTATCACTCCTTTAAACTTCACCTCTGGCTAGTTCAACATCATTCATTAAATACGTCCCCTGTTTTTTCTTCCAATGTGTGACACCTTTCACTTACCTGTATTGAATTTTATCTGCTGTAATTCTGCCTACTTTCAAATTTTGTTTCTTGGTTGCTTCATCAGATTCAACTGCCATTCCCTCCTTCCTGTGCTCCATATTGACAGGTATTTGAGGGAATGGGCGATTGAGGTGTGCTAGTTTTGGAATTGGCCAGATGAGCTTTCAGATCCTATACTTTCCCATGTGCCCCCTAATTTAGTATCATTTGCTAATTGGACCAATTTTCACATTTCTAAATCCAGCTCTTTTATTTAGGTTAGAAACAGTAGGAGCACCACCACCACTCATTGGGACATGATACTTGGTACATTTCCCTACCCTGACAGCAGTTCCCTAACTAATACCTGATGCTTCCTCTCTTTCAGCCAATTTCTTATCCAACTTGAGCATTTACAAAGGATCCTACTGCCTGAAGATTGTGTAGCGGCCTTTTAGGAGGGACTTTACCAACGGCTTTTTAGGGCTTTCCAAAGTTCAGTTGAGGCTGGCCAGGCAGAATCTACGTGCCACTTGCTAAGTATTTTCACATAGTTAATCCTCAAGTTTGTTCCTAATGACCAATTCCAATATTTTGCCAGCTATTGACATAAGATTAATGGGTCCGTAGTTACCCAGGTTTATACTGCTGCTCTTTTTTGAAAACAGCAAACAATAATAGGTACCCATTGAAATTATTCATTTTAGAATGCAAGAATTAGTCAGTTTTAGTTTTCAACTACAATAAAATCTCTGTGCTGGTATTTAAGTTATTATGAACAATATTTTAATCATGGCCGTTCACTGTTTCTTATGTATGAGTTCTGCCACTAGAGGGAACTCCAGTGTAAGAAGTTGAACCTCAGTCAAATAGTTTTGATTCCTTGCAAGTACTTCTGTTACGTGGTGTGATAATAAGGGCGTTGTCGTTGACAACAATATCATTTGACGTTTACAAAATTAAGGCATGAGCAAAAAAGTGTAAAAATCCATTACAACAGTTACTCATATTGAATTAATGCTTCCATGACTAAAGAATCTATGGGAAACAATATTTTAGTTGTGCACAGGTAGAAAATATTTCCCATTGTCTGGCTTTAAGTAAATTTCAAAATTGTATGAAAGTAGTAACAATGCCTTAGTAGCTACACCACATAAGAAAAGTCAGATACGAAAAGGTAATTTTGACAATTCTAGTCTCCCTTCTCTTGGAGAGTTTGCCTGCTGACATAAGCAAATAGACACATCAATGACCGTAGAATCATAGAATGGTTACAGCACAGAAGGAGGCCATTCGGCCCGTCGAGCCCATGCCAGCTCTCTGCAAGAGCATTTCAGCTAGTCTCACTCCCCTGCCCTTTCCCTGTAGCCCTGCAATTTTTTCCTTCAGGTACTTATCCAACTCCCTTTTGAAAGCCATGATTAAATCTGCCTCCACCACCCTTTCAGGCAGTGCATTCCAGATCCTAACCACTCACTGTATAAATTTTTTTTTCCTCATGTCGCCTTTGGTTCTTCTGCCAATCACCTTAAATCTGTGTCCTCTGGTTCTCGACCCTTCCGCCAATGGGAACTGTTCCTTTCTATCTACCCTGTCCAGACTCATGATTTTGAATACCTCTATCAAATTTCCTCTCAACCTTCTCTGCTCCAAGGAGAACAACCCCAGCTTCTCTAGTCTATCCACATAACTGAAGTCCCTCATCCCTGGAATAATTCTTGTAAATCTTTTCTGCACCCTCTCTAAGGCCTTCACATCCTTCCTAATGTGCGGTACCTAGATTTGGACACAATACTCCAGTTGAGGCCGAACCAGTGTTTTATAAAGCTTCATCATAACTTCCTTGTTTTTGTACTCTATGCCTCTATTTATAAAGCCCAGGACCCCGTATGCTTTTTTAACCGCTTTCTCAACCTACCCTGCCACCTTCGACAATTTGTGCACATATACCCCCAGGTCTCTCTGTTCATACACTCCCTTTAGAATTGTACCCTTTAATTTATATTGCCTCTCCTCGTTCTTCCTACCAAAATATCACTTTGCATTTTTCTGCATTAAATTTCATCTGCCACGTGTCTGCCCATTCCACCAGTTGTTTATGTCCTCCTGAAGTCTATCACTATACTTCCAAGTTTTGTGTCAACTGCAAATTTTGAAATTGTGCCCTGTACGCCCAAGTCCAAGTCATTAATATATATCAAGAAAAGCAGTGGTCCTAGTACCGACCCCTGGGGAACATCACTGTGTATCTTCCTCCAGTCTGATAAACAACCGTTCACCACTACTCTCTGTTTCATGTCACTTAGCCAATTTCGTATCCATGCTGCCACTGTCCCTTTTATTCCATGGCCTTCAACTTTGTTGGCAAGCCTATCATGTGGCACCTTATCAAACACCTTTTGGAAGTCCATGTACACCATGTCAACCGCATTGCCCTCATCAACCCTTCTGTTACCTCATCAAAAAACTCGATCAAGTTAGTTAAACATGATTTGCCTTTAACAAATCCATGCTGGCTTTACTTAATTAATCCACACTTGTCCAAATGACTGTTAATTTTGTCCCGGATTATCGTTTCTAAAAGTTTCCCCACTACCGAGGTTAAACTGACTGGCCTATAGTTGCTGGGTTTATCTTTACACCCTTTTTTCTCAGCATCCTAGGATGCATCCCATCCGGTTCTGGTGACTTACCTACTTTAAGTACAGCCAGCCTTTCTAGTACCTCCTCTTTATCAATTTTTACCTCATCCAGTATCTCAACTACCTCCTCTTTCACTATGACTTTGGCAGCATCTTCTTCCTTGGTAAAGGCAGGTGCAAAGTACTCATTTAGTACCTCAGCCATGCCCTCTGCCTCCATGCGTAGGTCTCCAATTTGGTCCCTTATTGGCCCCACCCCTCTTACTACCTGTTTATTATTTATTTGCCTATAGAAGATTTTTGGATTCTCTTTTATGTTAGCTGCCAATCTATTCTCATACTCCCTCTTTGCCCCTCTTATTTCCTTTTCCACTTCCCCTTTGAACGTTCTATATTCAGCCTGGTCCTCACTTGTATTCTCGACCTGACATCTGTCATACACCCCCTTTTTCTGCTTCATCTTACTCGCTATCTCTTTCGTCATCCAGGGAGCTCTGACTTTGGTTGCCCTACCTTTCTCCCTCGTGGGAATGTCACGCGACTGTACCCGAATCATCTCCTCTTTAAAGGCAGCCCATTATTCGATTACAGTTTTGCCTGCTAATCTTGGATTCCAATTTACCCGGGCCAGCTCCGTTCTCAATCCACTGAAATTGGCCTTCCTCCAATTAAGTATTTTTTTACTCTAGATTGCTCCCTGTCCTTTTCCAGAGCTAATCTAAACCTTATGATACTATGATCACTGTATGACCAGCACCAGAATGGCATTCATGATGGTCCTAGATGCCAATCAGAAGAAATCCAAATTCTAAGCCAGCTCCAGAAATTACTTTTCTTAATATTTTTAATCTTATGATGCCCTTCTCTAATTCTATAATTTGTGAGTGTCTGTGTATGTGACAGAGAGATCGGAGATTGTGGTCAGAAAATTTAAAGGGGAGAGCTACAATGTAGAGACAATTTTGGGAAAGGGGGAATGTGGATAGAGATATTATAAAGGAAAATACTACAGTCTCGACAGCTCAGTGCCACCTGTTCTTTTCGCAATTTATCTCCCATGATCAATGCATTGTAATTAATAAACCTCAAAATTGTGAGACTCTGTTCCTGGCACATAATGTTTGTTAAATACTTAAACATTGCTTAAAGAACTTTTGCTATTTTCTGCATCTCAAACAAAAATATTTGCATATTAATACTATGCAGAGATTAAGGAGGGAACCCATAGATTTAATGGCCCTTTTATTTTTGGCCTCCTTCTTTTGTGTAATATCACACTGCCCATATTTCCTTCTTTTACAGCTGTTTCTGATTTCTCGTCCATTTATTGTTTTAATTTTCATCCTTTTTTGCGTATTCTTTCCTTTGTTCCATTATTTTCTTTGACTTTGTTTGCTTTCTTGCTAGTGTCAGCTTTTGCTCAGTGGTAGCACTCGTGCCTCTGAGTCAGAAGGTTGTGGGTTTGAGCTCCACTCAAAAAACATGAGCACATAACCTATCACATCAGTGCAGTACTGAGGGTGTGCTGCACTTTTGAAAGTGCTGTCTTTTGGATGACGCCCTGTCAGATGCAGAAAAGCAGGAGAGTTCTCCTAGTGTCCTGGCCAACATTTTTCACTCAACTAACATCACGAAAATCAGATTATCTGGTCATTTCTCTCATTACTGTTTGTGGGACCTTGCTGTGTGCAAATTAACTTCCACTTTTCTTTTCTTTTCAAATGCATTGCCCTGTGTGTCCTTTTCTGCTCACACATCACCCCTGTCCTCACTGACCTACATTGGCCCCCAATCCCCCACACCTCTAATTTAAACTTCTCATTCTTGTGTTTAACTTCCTTCATGGCCTTGCCCTCACTATGTCTGTAACCTTCTAAACTCCACCCTAACAAAGTCTCCCTGCCTCCGACTCTGGCCTCTTGTGAATTACCCTCTCTTTGCCCCACCATTGGCAGCTGTGTCACCAGCTGCCTAAGCCTCACACTCTGAAGTTCCCTCCCTAAACTCCTCCACATCTCCATCTCCTTTGAAACCCATCTCATTGACCAAGCTCTTAGTTACTCTTTGTAATATCTCTTTCTTGGGCTCAGCATTCATTTTTGTCTGATTGCACCTCTGTGAAGTGCCTTGGGATGGTTTTTCTACCTTAAAGGTACTATTTAATTGCAAGTTGTTGTTACTGTTGAGTCACACAAATCAGGATAGTCTAAAGGTTTGATCCCTAGTCTGAGCTAAGGTGGCTGGTCTCAGCAGGGGCAGTGATAGGGGTGCTACAATTGGCCTCGGCATCCTTGACTACTATCGAGTGACCCTTGCTGGATGTCTGTCTAGGACAAGATAAGAATCCCTACTGCCCTCTCTGGTTGGATAGGCTGCTGATGTACACTCTCTAGGCCCACATGTGAAGAATGACCACTTAGGCAAAGTAGGCACTGGTGCCCGTGGACTGTACCCAACCAAAGCTCAGCGCCATCACAGAGGGAAGAAAGAAAATGGAAAAAAATTAAAAACAAATTCTATTCCAATAGGTGTTTCCACTTTGGCATTAAGGGCATAATTCTATTTAAGGGCTCTATTCTGTCAGTGCATTACTTACACATACCGATAAACCACTTTGACATTTTCTGGTCGTATCTGGCATTGTGTATTTGATGAATTTGCTAGGATTGGGATTACATTGGGACTTGATGATAGAATATAACTATTGATGGTATTTGTTCTTCTGAAGCAATTCCTTAACTAAAATAGTGAATTATAAAACGAAGGAGTACAGCAGAAGTAATTAATAAAGTTCATATACCATGTACAGAAGGTACTAATAAGAAACACGTTTCATATTTTTCATACATATTTTTACAGTTCTGTACTTATCACTATTGGGTGGAGTTGCATAATTAGTTACATTCTTGCTCATCTTGTGCCAACAAAAATCATACAAACAGGTTTGATCGCTCATCCAAAGGACACCACTTTGGCAAAACAGCACTCCCACAGTACTGCCCTGGAGTGTCAATTTAGATTATGCGCCCAAGTTTGAAGTGGGATTTGAAGCCACACTGTCTGAGGTGAGAGTGATACTAATTACTGATTTTACATGTCTTGTAAAAGATTAAACAAAGTAAAACAAGATGGCAACGATGGCAAAACGCACACCGTCACAAGGGTATATAATGCGACTTTGTGGCCAGAATTCCCCACTCATTAAATTCGCAAACCACAACAGCAAAGAAGGGAAGATGCTGAGGTAAACCAAGCTACATTGCTGCCGAACAATGCAGGTTTCCCACCTGCCCTTTTGACCAGGAAAATCAATGGAAATGAAAATCAGGCAGGTTCTAGAACGGGTGGCGATCCACTCCACTTGTTTACCACCCAAGCAGGTAAGGCAATTAAAATTTACATCCAGCATTACCATTTTAGCTGCAATTATTTACATAAAGATTTGTATAATTTTTCTTCATCACAATTATCAGTCAGCACAATTTTTTTTTTAATTCATTCTCGGGATGTGGGCATCGCTGGCAAGGCCAACATTTATTGCCCATCCCTAGTTGCCATGAAAAGGTGGTGGTGGGCCGCCTTCTTGAACTGCTATAGTCCATTGTCACCATTTGATACAACTGAGTGGTTGCTAGGCCACTTCAGATGGCAGTTAAGAGTCAATCACGTTGGTGTGGGACCGGAGCCACATATAGGCCAGACCAGGTAAGGACAGCAGGTTTCCTTCCCTGAAGGGCAGTACTGAACCCGTTGGGTTTTTATGACAATTCAACAGTTTCTTGGCCACTTTTGCTGATACCTGCTTTTTATTTCCAGAGTTTTAAAAACTGAATTCAAATTCTCTAACTACCATGATGTGATTAGTCCAGGCCCCTGAATTACTAATCCAGTAACATAACCACTGCACTACTATAAGTAGGATATTAGTCGTATCTAACAGCAAAAGTATATTCTATCAGTGTAGGGGTGCGAACTATTGAACAAGATTTGAAAATTCAACAGTGTCTTGTGCAAATTTTATTCAGGTGTGCAGACTGGAATAATGTTCCACTTTGAAAATAGGATGGGATAGATTTTCATCTTTGCTGCCTGGGCAGTAATCTGGCGGAGCAAATTGTCCACCCTTTATAGGACCCACCCTATTTTCATTCCATTGAATCGTTCCGCCAGTTTACTGCCCAGGGAGCGAAGATGAAAATCCATACCCTATATTTAATCATTTACACAGTCCTAGTCCAAATTTCTATTTTCGTGACTCATTGGCATCGTAAAGTTCTGACAGTGAGAATTTTTGTTAATGTTTGGAATGCCAAAAAGTCAAGACCTAATGGCCTAGAAATTCGATTCGGAGGCTTGCCGCGGGGGTAAGGATCGCGCGTGATATCACCTACCGTGTCTGCCGTTCTTGTTTGCCCCCGCAGGAACTTTGGGTCCTGGGCCTTTCCCTAGTGCCGGCACGCAGTGCTTGCGTGTTCCAGGGGCGCAGTTAGTGCGATGCGACCCCTGGGATCACGTGGACCATGGAGAGCCAATGGCAGCAGACCATCTTTCATTCATAGATTTGACAGGAGACCTGTCAAATCTGTGAATTGAAATCGGCCCCAAAAGAACAGCTAAACCTCAAATAAATTTAAAAAAAACCATCACATTAATAAAATAACTATAGTTAAATAAATTAACCATTTTAAACAAAAATTAAAATTTTTGAAAAAATTTAAATACTTTTTAAAAGTTATAAAAATAAACTTACCTTTCTTTAAAGTCTCTAAAAAAGATAAACCTGTTGAAATTTTTTTAAAATTATACTTAATTAACTACTTACCTTGTTCAAAAGGGGTCTTACGCCTCCTTTTTACTTGCGTAGAATCTTCAATACTTACCCTCGCGTTGAAACCTGAAAAAAAACCTAAGTGTGCTGCGTGCGCGCAGCCTCTAGTGCGCATGCGGTTCACCTAGGAACCGCCCCCTTCGCCATACCGGAAGTGCCGGTTTCCCGCGCATGCGCAGTGCATGCAGGAAACCGGCACTTTGGGAATGAATACGGGTGAGTACGCACTGAGTACTCACCCGAGAACGGACGAATTTTTGGGCCATTAACTTAATCTAGCTTTGTCAAAACTTGCTAAGAAGGGTGTGGCAGATAACTGCTGTTTACCCAAGGCACATCTGTGAAGCAACCTTGTTCTGTTGATAGGCATTTGAGAGGATGTGTAACAGCAATTTAATACACAATGCATACTAACCTGCATTTGATTGGCAGGTTCTAATGGCAACAAACTTCAAGCACTGTTAGACTCAACAGAGGATTAAATTCAATTTTATGCTTGGCTGTTGCAGGTCATTCCAGTTTTCAATTATGCCACTTTGTTTGCTAAACTAGAGAAAGATGTTTGATTGGAATTCAGTACGCACTTCACACACTCCTTATTTTGGGCATCACCGTTCCCTGTCATGCCTCAAGGTGGCCTCTCGATAGAATTTCCATTATTAAGTGAGCAGCTAGTTGGCATGAACCTCCAGTCACGCCAGCGGCTACATGCTATACAGCTGGTGGAGCTGTAGAGTTTCCATATTACACCACACTGTTGCTTTATCCTCATTTCAGGTAAGTTTTAAAAACTATCAGCTCTGAAAACATGCAGTGCACTCCTGGCTTAAGTCCAGTGGACGTGTAGTGGAGGGTGAAAGTTCATCTGGAACCGAGGTAAATTGGGTTCCAGCCATTGTCATAGAGTCATAACAGCACAGAAGGAGGCCATTTGGCCCATCGAGTCCGTGCCGGCTCTCTGTAGAGCAATCCAGTCAGTCCCATTCCCCCGCTCTATCCCCGTAGTCCTGTAAGTTTATTTCCCTCAAGTGCCTATCCAGTCTCCCCTTGAAAACATTGAGTGTCTCCGCTTCCACCACTTCCGTCGGCAACGAATTCCAGGTCCTCACAACTCGCTACGTAAAAAAGTTTTTCCTTCCATCCCCCTGTATCTCTTGCCCAAAACCTTAAATCTGTGTCCCCTAGTCCTTGTACCACCAACTAGTGGGAACAGCCTTTCCCCACCGAGCCTATCCAAACCCGTCATAATCTTCTATCAAATCACCCCTCAACCTCTTTTGTTCTAATGAAAACAAATCCAGCTTCTCCAACCTGTCCTTGTAACTAAGATCCCCCATCGCTAGAACCATTCTGGTAAATCTCCTCTGCACCCTCTCACGGGCCTTCACATCCTTCCTAAAGTGTGGTGACCAGAACTGGACACAATACTCCAGTTATGGCCGAACCAGCGCTTTATAAAGGTTCAAAAATGAGAAGTCGCACAACACCAGGTTATAGTCCAACAGTTTTATTTAAAATTACGAGCTTTCGGAGCTGCTGCTCCTTCGTCAGGTAGAGGTACAGTGGAAGGAGGAGCAGCAGCTCCGAAAGCTTTGCAGTCGATTGGTATCAGGTATCATCCTCACTGTTTGCCACACCCCCAAGTTTGGTGTCATCAGCAAATTTAGAAATTCTACTCTGTACTCCAATATCCAGGTCATTTATAGATATCAAAAAAGCAGTGGCCCCAGCACTGACCCTTGGGGAAGACCACTGTCTACCATCCTCCAGTCTGAAAAACAGCCATTTACCACAACTCGCTGATTTCTATCCTTAAGCCAATTCCTTATCCAAGCTGTCACTGACCCACCTATTCCATGAGCCTCAATTTTGTTAACCAGCCTTCTATGTGGTACTTTGTCAAACGCCTTCCTAAAATCCATGTAGACAACATCTATTGCATTCCCTTCATCAATCCTCCCTGTTACTTCATCAAAAAATTCAATTAGATTAGTTCATCACGATCTGCCTTTTACAAATTCGTGTTGGCTCTCCTTAATTAGCTTAAACCTCTCCAAGTGCCCGTTAATTTTTTCCTTGATTATTGTTTCTAAAACTTTACCCACCACTGATGTTAAACTGACAGGCCTGCAGTTACTAGGATTGTCCTTACACCCTTTCTTGAACAATGGTGTCACATTTGCCACTTTCCAATCCTCAGGCACCTCCCCCGCATCTAGGGAAGATTGGAAAATTATGGCAAGCCTTTCCGCTATCTCCTCCCCCAATTCCCTTAGCAACCTGGGATGCAAGCCATCTGGACCAGGCAACTTATCCACTCTAAGCATACCCAGCCTTTCTTGTACATTCTGTCTATCAATTTTCACCCCTTCCATTGCTTCTACCTTTTCCACTTCTACCGATATTTTGTCAGCATCCACCTCCTTAGTAAACACCGATACAAAGTACTCATTGAGTATTCTAGCCTTGCCCTGCGCCGCTAAGCATATATCTGCTGCTAGTTTCCTTTAGAGATTGTTTGGGACAGATCCTTCATCAAAGGAATTGACATGCCAAAATCTGAAAGCCAGCACCTCCAACAATGTAGCACTCACTCTGTACCTCACTGAAGTTTCAGCCTAGATTATGTGCTTAAGTCTCTGTAATGACGATTGAACTCACCAACTTCTGACTCAGAAGCAAGTGCGCTGCCACTGAACCAAGGCTGTTACCTAAAGTATTACATACTGCCCATGTAGTAAATAATCTGACTAATTCCTCCAAGTGTTCATAGGGAAGATGTGAACAACATTCCTTTCCTCTCAAAAAAATATATTTCAAGTAAAATTAATAACTTTTTTATAAATGAGATGGAAGTTCTAGAAAGGCTAAATGGACTGAAACAAATAGATTCCCAGGGACAGAGGATAGTCACTCCAGACTGCTGAGAGACTAGGGAGGGATGATCATTACAAAGGAGACCCGGGACACTAGTAAGGTAGCAATAGATTGACAGTCAGTGTGGATTTGTTAAGGGAAGGTCATGTCTGACTAACTTGATTGAATTTTTTGAGGAGGTAACAAGGAGGGTCAATGAGGGTAGTGCGTTTGATGTAGTCTATATGAATTTTAGCAAGGCTTTTGATAAGGTCCTGCATAGCAGACTGGTCACGAAAGTAAAAGCCCATGGGATCCAAGGCAAAGTGGCAAGTTGGATCCAAAATTGGCTCAGAGGCAGGAAACAAAGGGTTTCTTTTGTAATTCTTACAATTTAGTATACTGTATTCGCTGCTCACGATGCGGTCTCCTCTACATTGGGGAGACCAAACGCAGATTGGGTGTCCGCTTTGCAGAACACCTCCGTTTAGTCCGCAAGCGTGACCCCGAGCTTCCGGTCGTCTGTCACTTTAATTCTCTCCTCCACTCCCACTCTGATCTGTCCGTCCTTGGCCTCTTACGCTGTTCAAACGAAGCTCAACGTAAGCTCGAGGAACAGCACCTCATCTTTCGATTAGGCACTTTACAGCCTTCTGGACTGAACATCGAGTTCAACAATTTCAGACTATAAATTGGCCCCTGTATTTCTTTATATATATATTTTTTTCTCTTGTTTTCTCACATGGTAGCTGTTAGTGTTGCTGCCATCATCATTCACACATCATCTGGAGCCATCTTTTGTTTCTTAACTTGTCCCATTACCTCTCCTTTTGCCTTGCTCTATCATCCCTTTTGTCAGTCAATCTCTCCTGCCTTCCATCCTATCACAGACCTTCCCTTTGTTCTTTCCTCCCCTCCTCCCTGCCCCTGCTTAAAAATCTCTCCTCCCTAACCTTTTCCAGTTCTGACGAAAGGTTCGACCCGAAACGTTGACTCGGTTTCTCTCTCCTCGATGCTGCCTGGCCTGCTGAGTGTTTCCAGCACTTTCTGTTGTTATTTCAGATTTCCAGCATCCGCAGTATTTTGCTATTGTATGAGGAATTAAAGGGTAATGCTCAAAGGGTGTTTTTGTGACTGGAAGGCTGTTTCCAGTGGGGTTCCGCAGGGCTCAGTACTGTGTCTGTTGCTTTTTGTGGTATATAGAAACATAGAAGATAGGAGCAGGAGTAGGCCATTCGGCCCCTCGAGCCTGTTCCGCCATTTAATGAGATCATGACTGATCATCCAAATTCAGTACCCTGTCCCTGCTTTCTCCCCATATCCCTTGATCCCTTTAGCCTTAAGAAATATATCTAACTCCTTCTTGAATATATTGAATGAATTGGCCTCAACTGCCTTCTGTGGTAGAGAATTCCACAGGTTCACCACTCTCTGGGTGAAGAAATTCCTCCTCATCTCTGTCCTAAATGGCTTACCCGTTATCCTTAGACTGTGTGTGACCCCTGGTTCTGGACTCCCCCGCCATCGGGAACATCCTTCCTGCATCTAGTCTGTCTAGTCCTGTTAGAATTTTATAAGTTTCAATGAGATCCCCTCTCATTCTTCTCAACTCTAGCGAATGTAAGCCTAATCGACCCAATCTCTCTTCATACGTCATTCCTGCCATCCCAGGTATCAGTCTGGTGAATCTTCGCTGCACTCCCTCCATGGCAAGAACATCCTTCCTCAGATAAGGCGACCAAAACTGCACACAATACTCAAGGTGTGGTCTCACCAAGGTCCTGTACAACTGCAGCAAGACATCCTTGCTCCTGTACTCGAATCCTCTCGCAATGAAGGCCAACATATATATCAATGATTTGGACTTGAATGTAGGAAGTATGATTAAGAAGTTTGCAGATGATACAAAAATTGGCCGTGTGGTTGATAATGAAGAAGAAAGCTGTAGACTGCAGGAAGCTATCAATGGACTGGTCAGGTGGGCAGAACAGTGGCAAATGGAATTCAATCCGGAGAAGTGTGAGGTAATGCAATTGGGGAGAGCTAACAAGGCAGGGGAATACACATTAAATGGTAGGACACTGAGAAGTGCAGAGGATCAGAGGGACCTTGAAGTGCATGTCCACAGATCCCTGAAGGTAGCAGGGCAGGTAGATAAGGTGGTTAAGAAGGCATATGGGATACATAGATACATAGATACATAGAAGATAGGAGCAGGAGTAGGCCATCCGGCCCTTCGAGCCTGCTCCGCCATTTAATGAGATCATGGCTGATCCTCCAATTCAGTATCCCGTCCCCGCCTTCTCTCCGTAACCCTTAACCCCTTTTGCCTGTAGAAATATATCTAATTCCCTCTTAAATATATTTAATGAGCTGGCGTACACTGCCCTCTGTGGCAATGAGTTCCACAGGTTCACCACTCTCTGAGTGAAGAAATTCCCCCTCATTTCTGTCCTAAATGGTTTAGCCCTTATCCTTAAATTATGTCCTCTAGTTCTGTTCTCACCCGCCAAGGGAAACATTCCTTCTGCATCTAATCTGTCTCGACCTGTCAGAATTTTATACACTTCTATGAGGTCCCCTCTCAATCTTCTAAACTCCAGTGTGTACATCCCTAAACTACATAGTCTCTCCTCATAGGTCAATCCCGCCATTCCTGGTATCAGCCTGGTGAATCGCCGCTGCACCCCCTCCATGGCAAGAACATCCCTCCTCAGATGAGGCGACCAAAACTGTACACAGTACTCGAGGTGTGGTCTCACCAGTGCCCTGTACAGCTGCAGCAAGGTATCCCTGTTCCTGTATTCCAACCCTTTTGCTATGAAGGCCAGCATACCGTTTGCCTTCTTGACCGCCTGTTGCACCTGCATGCTCGCCTTCAGTGACTGGTGTACAAGAACACCCAGGTCTCTCTGTACTTCCCCCTCTCCCAATTTATTGCCATTTAAATAATAATTTGCCCTCCCGTTCCTGCACCCAAGGTGGATAACTTCGCACTTGTCCACATTATAGTGCATCTGCCATTTATCCGCCCAATCACCCAGTCTGTCCAAATCGCTCTGGAGCTTCCTGGTCTCCTCCTCTGAGCCCACCCCCCCTCCTAGTTTAGTGTCGTCTGCAAATTTGGAAATGCTGCATTCGACTCCCTGATCCAGGTCATTAATATAAATTGTGAACAGCTGGGGACCCAGGACAGATCCCTGTGGTACCCCACTTGTTACTGCCTGCCATTCAGAAAATGAGCCGTTTATTCCAACTCTCTGTTTTCTATCTGACAGCCAGTTCTCTATCCACGTCAATACTTTCCCCTTTATCCCATGAGCTTCAATTTTCCATGCTAATCTTTTATGTGGGACCTTATCGAAGGCCTTTTGGAAGTCCAGGTACACCACATCTACTGGCTCTCCCCCATCTATTTTACCAGTTACTCCCTCAAAAAATTCCAATAGATTAGTCAAGCACGATTTACCCTTTGTAAATCCATGTTGACTCTGTCCTATCCTGTCCCCATTTGCTAAGTGCTCGGCTATTTCATCCTTAATGATGGACTCCAGCATTTTGCCCACAACTGATGTAAGGCTTACAGGTCTGTAATTACCTGCTTTTTCCCTACCCCCCTTTTTGAATAGTGGGGTAACGTTAGCTACCCTCCAATCCATGGGCACTGTTCCCGAGTCTAATGAATTCTGAAAAATCATGCTTAGTGCATCCGCTATCTCTAGGGCCACCTCCTTCAGTACCCTAGGATGCATGTTATCAGGCCCTGGGGATTTGTCCGCCTTCAATCCCTTTAGCTTCCTTAACACCATATCCTTAGAGATATTGATTTGCGTCAGTTCCTCCTTTGCCAATGTCCCTATTTTTCCCGATATCCCAGGGAGGTTTTTTGTGTCTTCCTTCGTAAAGACTGACCCAAAGTATGCATTTAGTTGGTCTGCCATTTCCTTATTTCCCATTATATATTCCCCCGTATCTGACTGCAATGGACCAACTTTGGTTTTCACCAGTCTTTTCCTCTTGATATACTTATAAAAGCTTTTGGAGTTAGTTTTTATATTTTCCGCCAGCTTGCTTTCGTAAGCTATTTTGCCCTTCTTGATTAAGCCCTTTGCCCTCCTTTGCTCTATCTTAAACTGTTCCCAATCTTCCGCTCTGGCGCGTTTTTTGGCTATTTTATACGCCCTATCTTTGGATTTTATGCTGTCTCTAATTTCCCCTGTTATCCACGGTTGAGTCACCTTTTTAGATTTCCTTTTATGCCAGATTGGTATAAACAATTTTTGCAATTTTGTCATTCTATCTTTAAATGCTTGCCATTGTTTATCTACCTCCAGTCCTCCCAGGAACGTTGTCCAATCAGACCTACTCAGTTCCCGTCTAATGGCATCATAATTCCCCTTGTTTAAATTCAGGACCTGAGTCTCTGAGTCAATTTCTTCGCTCTCCATTTCGAGTGAGAAATCGATCATGTTATGATCGCTCTGACCCAAGGGTCCCCGTACAACAAGATTACTAATTAGTCCCTTCTCATTGCACAGTACCCAGTCCAATATAGCCTGTTCCCGAGTTGGTTCCTCGACATATTGATCCAGATAACCATCCCTTAAACACTCAAGGAATTCCTCCTCCTCATTATTTTTACTGATTAGGCTAGTCCAATCTATATGTAAGTTAAAGTCACCTATGATGACAGCTGTGCTCTTATTGCACGCTTCTCTAATTTCCCTCGTGATGCCCTCCCCAACCTCTATTTTACTATTTGGAGGCCTATATACCACTCCTATTAATGTTTTTCGCCCCTCGCTATTTCTTAGCTCCACCCATATAGATTCTGTATTAACTGAGTTAATATCCTTCCTTTCAATTGCATTTATCCCCTCTTTTACCAGCAATGCTACCCCTCCTCCCTTTCTTTTTTGTCGATCCTTCCTAAATACTGAATACCCCTGTATGTTAAGCTCCCAGCCCTGCTCACCCTGCAACCATGTTTCCGTAATCCCAATTAGATCATAATTATTAACCTCTATTTCCACAGCTAATTCATCTACCTTGTTCCTGATGCTTCTCGCATTAAGGTATAAAACCCTCAGGCTTTTTTTATGCTCACATTTTTTATGAATTAGTTTGGCCCTTTGTTTTTTGTTCCTCTCCTTTTTACCATTTATTTCTGTCTGCCTTTCACTTTCCTCTAAAGGATACTTGCCTTTATTAGCCAAGGCATAAAATATAAGAGCCAGGAAGTTATGCTTGAAATGTATAAAACACTAATTAGGCCACAGGTAGAATACTGCGTGCAGTTCTGGTCACATTACAGGAAGGATGTGATTGCACTAAAGAGGGTGCAGAGGAGATTTACGAGGATGTTGCCTGGGCTGGGGAATTTTAGCTATGAGGAAAGATTGGATAGGCTGGGGTTGTTTTCTTTGGAACAGAAGAGGCTGAGGGGAGACCTAATTGAGATGTATAAAATTGTGAGGGGCCTAGATAGAGTGGATAGGAAGGACCTATTTCCCTTAGCAGAAGGGTCAATAACCGGGGGGCATAGATTTAAAGTAATTGGTAGGAGGTTTAGAGGGGATTTGAGGAGATTTTTTTCACCCAGAGGGTGGTGGGGGTCTGGAACTCACTGCCTGAAAGGGTGGTAGAGGCAGAACCCTCATCACATTTAAAAAGTACTTGGATATGCACTTGAAGTGCCGTAACCTACAAGGCTATGGACCAAGTGCTGGAAAGTGGGATTAGGCTGGATAGCTCTTTGTCGGCCAGCACAGACAAGATGGGCCGAATGGCCTCCTTCTGTGCTGTAAATTTCTATGATTCTATGATGATGATTGGAAGCAGACTAATATGGTCCCATATTCAAAAAGGGTGACAAAACATACACAGGCAACTCAAGACCTATTAAAGAATGAAAGAACTTTTCATGACTTCAGGACGTCCCACAACCAATTATGTATTTTTGAAGTGTAGTCACTGCTCCAATATAGGGAACCATGACATCCAATTTACACATAACAAGGTATCACAAACAACAATGAGGGAAATGACCAGATAATCTGTTTTTGGCAGCATTGGTTGAAGAATACAGTTGGTCAGGACGTCATGAAAACTCCCGTTCTTCAAAAAGTACCATAGGATCTTTTACATTCACCTGGGACAGCAGACAAGGCCTCACGGTAAACACCTCATCCAAGATATGGTACCCCCGTAAAGCACTCAGTTATCTCAGCAGTGTCAGCCTAGATTATGTGCTCAAGTCTCTGGAGTGGGTCTTGAACCCACAACCTTCTGCCTGAGAAGGTATGAAATTGAATGAAAGTAAGACTAATGGTCACACCTTAGCCTTATTTTCATTCCATTCTATATAAATAATGGAATTGATTGCCAGAAGTAAACTTGAGGATATCTGCTACAAAAAAAGGGACACCAAGCCAAAGAAGCAGGGGTGACCAAAAGGTTAGTTGAAGAGGTGGGTTTTAAGGACAGTCTTAAAGGAAAAGAGGGAAGTTTAAGAAGGAAATTCCAAATGTGAGCCATAGATGGCTGTGCAATGGTGGGGCAAACGGAGAGGGGATGCACAAGAGGCCAGAGTCAAAGGAACAGAGAGTTTGGGGGGTGGGGTGTTAGGTGTAGGGCTGGAGTAGGGTACAGAGGTAGGAGGTATGAGGCCATGAAGGGATTTAAAATACAATCAAAATTTCAATGTATGGTGTTGGGAGACTGAGAACCAATGGAGATCAGTGAGGACAGGAATGATGAGTGAGCCAGTATGCTGTAAAATGTCTACAGGCAGATGATTTTTGGATGAGCTGAAGTTTACAGAGGGTGGAGGGCCAAGGGGCTATTAGAATAGCCCAGTTTGGAGGTTAACAAAGGCATGGATGAGGGTTCCAGTAGCAGATGAGCTGAAGCGGGGCGGAGACGGGCCATATTATGGAAGTAGGCAGTCTTAGTGATGGAGAAAAATGAGAAGTCGCACAACACCAGGTTATAGTCCAACAGATTTATTTAATTTTACAAGCTTTCGGAGCTATCGCTCCTTCGTCAGGTAAGTTAGCAATGAGAGAATCTCCCAGAATTCACAATTTAAACCCAGACAAAATCTATTCACATTATTCGCTACAACAAAGAGCACAGCCAAGACAATGAGATGTGTCCCAGGGGGTCCAGCGTGTCAAACCACCTGCTGGCTGCATATCCTGTCAATTTGTGTTCTTGTGTTTTTAAAAAAAAAACCAAAAAAAAAACCCCTGGGAAGACCGGCCATGATGTCAAGTCACGTTCTGTATCGTGACATGAACCCGATATCGCGATTAGTGATGGAGAGGATATGGGGTCAGAAGCTCATCTTGGGGTCAAGTAGGAGGCAGAGGTTTCAAACAGCGTGGTTCAGCCTGAGACAGTGGTCTGGTAGAGGGATGGAATCAGTGGGGCGGGATAGGGGGAGAAAACAATGGCTTCCCAATGTTTAACTGGAGGAAGTTGCGGCACATTTAAAACTGTGTCGTCAGCAGAAACAGGACAGGGAGGCCGAGTCCCCTTCTCCCCACTCAATCTTTGAAGAGGCGCCTTGACTTCTGACCCCGCCGCCGGGTGACGCGCCAGGAGAGCGAGTGCTCGCGAGATTAGGGCGGAGGCAGCGGCCGCCGCGGGGTTACGGTGGCCCAGCCGTCCGCCGCGTTGTGCGGATTCGCGTTTTTGAAAAAAAAATCTTTCAGGATCGCCATCATTCCAAGCAGGATCGGCCATCAGCGACGGAGCCGGCGGCCGAAATCAGGGGCCTTCTGCTGCTCGCACTGAGCCGACCGTGTCATCCCTCCTGGGACGGAGGAAGGAAAGTGTGACCGCGACACCCTCGCCACCCGCTGGTGGTGCCAAGCCCGTCCGGTCCGAGCGGTTGGGTGTCGTCAAGTCATGTCCCGGGCGGACTGGGGACTCGGACGGATCTGCGCCGGGGCTCGCTGCTGACGAGATGACCGTGGCTGTCTTCTTCGGCTGCACTTTCATCGCCTTCGGCCCCGCCTTGGCTCTGTTCGTCTTCACCATCGCCAAAGACCCGCTGCGAGTGATTGTGCTGATCGCAGGGTAAGGCTGCTCCAGCCCGCAGACCCCCGCCCGCCCGGCTGGCTGGCTGGCTGAGGCGTTTGTTCTCTTTGTTCGCTCAAGCCGAGCCCGTATTTAGAGAAACGGAACGAAAATCATTTTATTATTTATTAAAATCTCCATTAGGACGATGTTAAATGATGTATAGTCAGCTGCTGCCAGCGAGCGGGGTTACTTTGTCTGCAGAACCACGAGTGTTTGTTTTGACCTGCACCAATCTGTCAGTCTTCAGGTGTCTGGCAACGCGACGAATGACAGCGAATACAAACTGCATTTGAACGTGCAGCAAGCAGTCTTGACTTCTTTCATCATTTTCCTGTCCTTTTTTTTAATGATTTTTTTTGGGTGCTTTTTTTAAATCAGAGTTGCTCCTACTTCTCTACAACCTGCCCAAGATTGTTTTCCTGGCCATTAAAATTTATTATTAGAAAATTATGGAAGTACAGAGTAGGCCCCTCAGCATCTGAAAGGGGGGAAAATAGATTAGTATTGGGGGCAGAACTGCATCAGAATCGTTGTCACTTAGTAACTGTCTGGTAGGAGCTATGAAATCTGGGCGCCATTTACCCGTTTTGTTTACCCCTTAAGGTCAAGTTTCCTGTACCTAGATTCAACTTGCTGCCTGGTGTCCACCTGAGATTGGAACTTGCTGAATGGAGGGACATGGCAACAAATCAAACAATTTTCTACCACTGCAGTAGAGCAAGTTGGAAAATAGTTTCATTTCAAAGAAATCTATGATCGTGTTTAACTAGGAAATAGTGATACTGCAACCAAAATAGAGATTTGACAGACCAAAATACTGAGAAGGTCAGAATGCCAAGTATGACACGGGAAATTAGGCAGATTGAAGCAAGCACATGCTTTTTTTCCCATTGTTCAGTTTCAACCCATAGAGCTTGGCATAAGAAATGTTTTTTTCCCAGGAAACTTATTGTTAACTGGTCAGTTACTTGTTGTTGTTTCATGTCAGCCTCTCATTGGCCCCTTCCTGTGCTTGTTATTGTGTTTCTTCCTAATCTAACTTCGAATACTTGAATTTGTAAGATTTGGCACCAGCATAAGAACATAAGAAATAGGAGCAGGAGTAGGCCATTCAGCCCTTTGAGCCTGCTCCGCCATTCAATGAGATCATGGTTGATCTTCTACCTCAACTCCACCTTCCCGCACTATCCCCATACCCCTTGTTTCCCTTAGTATCCAAAAACCTATCGATCTCTGTCTTGAATATACTCAATGACTGAGCATCCACAGTTCTCTGGAGTAGAGAATTCCAAAGATTCACAACCCTTTGAGTGAAGAAATTTCTCCTCATCTCAGTCCTAAATGGCCGACCCCTTATTCTGAGACTGTGACCCCTAGTTCTAGACTCCCCAGCCAGGGGAAACATCCTCCCTGCATCTACTCTGTAAAGCCCCTTAAGAATTTTATACATTTCAATGAGATCACCTCTTGTTCTTCTAAACGCTAGGGAATAGAGTCTACTCAGTCTTTCCTCATAGGACAATCCCCCACATCCCAGGAATCAGTATGTACATTCTCTGACCAGAAACAATTTTAAAACAAACTCCACTATCATTTTTTTTTCATTTAAACACATTCGACCACGTTAGAAAATTTAAAGGAGAAAGAAAGTCGAAGGAAGATTGTTTTTGTTCAAAATACTTACCTTTCTTTTCTGCTACTACTTGATTTCCTGTTGCATTACACAAGGGAGTCGAGATCGAGTGTAGTGTTCAAGTGACGCTTGTTTAGAATATGGGGATAATTGGACCAGGTGACGTAGATGTTATTTAGTCCTCATTTAAAAATCATAAATTCTATTTCAATTATAAATTCCTGTGTTCATATTTGTAATGAAAACTGGGTATGTAAACTTGTCACGCTGTAGTTGCACTCTCCTGCCAATGGTGGTGCTACAACAACTTGCATTTATATAGCACCTTTAACCTGGAAAAACTTCTCCATGCACTTCGCAGAGGTGTAAGGAAAAAAATTGATGCTGAGCCAAAGAAAGAGATAGTAGAAGGGGGTGACCAAATAGTGGGTTTTAAGGAGGCTGTTAACAGAAGAGAGGGAGCTGGAGGGCCCCCTTCCTCAACTTCTCCACCACCTCTCTTGAGACTGCTTGCCCAACATCCTGTCTTGGATAAGCTGCAATTTCCTCTAGCTAAACACTGTGAAGAACTAAACCATCGTCTTTAGCTTCCGGCACAAACTCCATAATCTTGCCTTCATAAATAGAGGCATAGAGTACAAAAGCAAGGAAGTTATGATGAAGCTTTATAAAACACTGGTTTGGCCTCAACTGGAATATTGTGTCCAATTCTGGGCACTTTAGGAAGGATGTGAATGCCTTGGGGTGCAGAAAAGATTTACAAGAATGGTTCCAGGGACGAGGGACTTCAGTTACGTGGATAGACTGAAGAAGCTGGGGTTGTTCTCCTTAGAACAGAGAAGGTTGAGAGGAGATTTGATAGAGGTGTTCAAAATCATGAGGGGTCTGGACAGAGTAGATAGAGAGAAACTGTTCCCATTGGCGGAAGGGTTGAGAACCAGAGGACACAGATTTAAGGTGATTGGCAGAAGAACCAAAGGCGACATGAGGAAACACTTTTTTATGCAGCGAGTGGTTAGGATCTGGAATTCACTGCCTGAAAGCAGATTCAATCGTGGCTTTCAAAAGGGAATTAGATAAGTACCTGAAGGAAAAAAATTTGCAGGGCCAAGGGGAAAGGGCGGGGGAGTTGGGACGAGCTGAAGTGCTCTTGCAGAGAACTGGCATGGGCTCGACGGGGCGAATGGCCTCCTTCAGTGCTGTAACCATTCTATGATTCTACGTAGGATAGGAGACCTTGAATGATATAGTGGAAACAAGAATGTCGAAAAAAAAAAAGGTGAGGGAATACTTAAGCAGGTCCAGAGCAGCAGAGATGCTACTACAGGTAGAGGCTCCCCTCTCCTCTGATTTGTCACGCTTCACATAAGCTTCTTCACCCATGCCAACCCTTTGAGCTTGCTGTTTCTTGTGGTTTCTCTGTTTCTGAGGCCTTGATCACCGACAAGGCTACTTTTTGACCACTTCCTTGTGTGTCTCAATGCCAACATCTCCCTGCCTTCCTACAATCCCACTACCCTCGTCGTCTCAAAAAAGCTGTGCCCCCCCAGCCCCAAGTTTCCTCTTCTCTGGTCCTCCAGCGAAATCTTTTGCCTCAACACCTGTTGTTGGTATGCACCAATATTCCTAATGGGTGTCACCCACAATGTGATACTTCCCTATTTAAATCCAGCTTGTCTGTGGTGTGTTGAAGAGAGAAGACTCAAAAGTTTGCTAATTTTGTGCCCATCGATCAGAGCATATGGAATTGTATGGAATCATTGCAGAACATGACTGCTTGTTTGGATCTGCAAACAAAAAAATTCTGTGTCAAGAGCTGCAACAGGGTGTGCTTTGTGTGATGAGCTCTCTGCTTCAATAAAGGCTCTGGGTACTCAGCACATAGGATGTGCAGCAAGTGTTACAGTGTGAGCCAGACTTCAGTCACTGTGTTACAGTGTGAGCCAGACTTCAGTCACTGTGGTTCAGTCCTTAACTACAGCCTATATGGAGAAATGGGGTGGGAATAGTCAGTACTTTCAACGCAAATTTACTTCAGAGCAAGAGCACTCTTTTATTTGCGTTGATTGTGATATTTAAATGTTATGAAAGCAGCCTGCTACCCTTTCAAATAGTTGGCAGTACCAGTTCTCAAATACATTGCATGAATAATGATGTTATGTTCTGATGCTTGTGCATGTATAATAAGGAAAGTTAAAATACGAAAGAGGGGAACTGAAATAGCTGACCCAACATATTTTATACCACAGTCAAGTATATAGTTTATTTGTTTGAAAAAAGGACACAGCAAACATGCAGCAGTGCAATCTTAAAAGAATATTCTTGGCCTTATCTCACGGTTGCCATAGATGGTTAAAGGTCATTGACCTGAAGTGTTGACTTTGTTTCTCTCTCCACAGATGCTACCTGGCTTACTGAGTGTTTCCAGCTTTTTTATAGCTCCTGGCGATGTAATGTTCCAGGATGCTAGATTTGCTGTTTGTTTTCTGAGATTAATGGTGTATGTGATGTTAGTAATGACTATAATCCCCATTGATTTCCATGAAGTGAATATTAATTGATATAATCCAAGTGAAAATACTTCCGTTTCATTGGCAAGCAGTCATGTGAAATGGCCAACCCATAGAGAGGTGAAGTGCAGGCTTCAGAATAAACTAATACTTGTTTTAATTAATATTGAGTAAGTAAAATGGCTACAGTAGTTGTTTCTTTGAAGTTTGAATTGAAATAAAAGAATATCAAAAGGATGTCTTCCACAATTGATTACAGTGGATAGTACAGTACGATCAAAAGCATTAGGCAGGTTTCCTCATAGGTCAGTCACTCCTGATTAACTCTGTCTCCTCACAGCCAGATAAACAATATTACGTTTTTCTCTCATCTATGTGGATTTAACAATTAGCCTTCATTAGTGAGACAGAAGTGAGTCGTCTACCCCCCCCCCCCCCAACGTGATGTTAACATGTGCAGCAAAGTATATTCTAGGTATTCATCCAGGCAGTCTATTTCTAACCAGCGGTAAACAACTTAAAGTGGTCACCAAATAACAACAGAAAACGCTGGAAAAACTCAGCAGGCCAGGCAGCATCCGTGGAGAGAGAAACAGAGTTAACGTTTCAGGTCGAAGACCTTTTGTCAGAACTGGAAAAAAGCAGGAAATGAAATAGATTTAAAGCAAGCATAAAGCTGGGAAAAGGGGGAGGGGATGAAAGAACAAAAGGAGAGATTAGGAGACCTTGAGAGACATTAAGAGATAATCAAGGCAAGAGGAGAGAGAAACAAAGTCAACACTTCAGGTCACCTCCTCTTGCCTTGATTATCTCTTAATGTCTCTCAAGGTCTCCTAATCTCTCCTTTTGTTCTTTCATCCCCTCCCCCTTTTCCCAGCTTTATGCTTGCTTTAAATCTATTTCATTTCCTGCTTTTTTCCAGTTCTGACGAAAGGTCTTCGACCTGAAACGTTAACTCTGTTTCTCTCTCCATGGATGCTGCCTGGCCTGCTGAGTTTTTCCAGCGTTTTCTGTTGTTATTTCGGATTTCCAGCATCCGCAGTATTTTGCTATCGTTAAAGTGGTCACCAGTTGTCTAGCTACAAAAAATACACGTAAAGGAATATTTAAAAAAAATAGTCAATTATAATTCTGATCTATCACAGAGCTGTCAAAGTTAAGAACACAAGTATCTGTTGGTTAGATTTGCAGAGACACAAAGTATATTTGCAACTGAAATTAAATCATTTACTTCCATTGTTTCACTATCGGGTACGGTAGCATTTTTAAAAATTCGTTCATGGGATGTGGGCGTCGTGGTCCATCCCTAGCATAGTGGTTACGTTACTGGACTAGTAATCCAGAGGCCTGGACTAATAATCCGGAGAAATCCCACCACGGCAGCTGGGAAATTTAAATTCTCAATTTGGAATAAAAAGCTAGTATCAATAATGGTGACCATGAAACTACCGGATTGTGGTTAAAAACCCATCTGGTTCACTAATGTCCTTTAGGGAAGGAAATCTGCCGACCTTACCCAGTCTGGTCTATATGTGATTCCAGGGACCCACAGAAATGTGGTTGACTCTTAACTGCCCTCTGAAATGGCCCAGCAAGTTACTCAGTTGTATAAAAGGGCAATTAGGGATGGGCACCGATGCCTACATCCCATGAATGAATAAAAAAAAATACTTACAGGAAAATTAACTAATACTTTTGCTAATACTGTATTTTAACAAAAAAACACAAGCTTAATCTTTGAAGAATTAAAAATAAATAAGATTTTCATTGCCCAACTGAAGGACATGTAAAGTAAAAATTGCATTTAAATGTCTGCTTTAACATTCTTGGAAATAGGAAATGAATAATGAAGGGTCAGTGAGAGAGCTGGAGCTGGGGTTAATAGATCCACTATCCACTAAATCACGAAATCACTTTTTATCAATTGAGGTGATACCAATATCATGGAAGCACGGTTGTGTGGAGCCCTGATTCAACCATCTCTGACAAAGATTGCGTGTACAATATGGAAATAAAGCTAGGTTTATTTGAATAAGTGGTTTAGCAGGTATTCAATTTAAATTGTGAAACCTTATAGTAACAGTGCCATTAAAATGCAAATTTCTTCAGAATTAAGCACATTAGAAACCTCCCCAGATACCCTTTTCCCCGTATGTCAAATTGCTGCGGCACATGCTTAGAATAAATATTGTGTAGGCATGCCTCTGCAGAAGCACTACTGCATGCAGAATTGCAGTGTTACTTTGATCTTCTCGTGGACTGATCAGAGGAAAAATTGTTATGCAATGGGCACTATCACTATAATCAGGCTAGTGGCTTGTATATTTTGTGGGATTGTAGCCTGGATAAACTATATTAGCTAGGATGGCTGAAAACAGTTAAAACATTCTATTATTCAGTTAGTCTCATGGCCTTAGTAATGGCCAGTATGCTGAGTCTCTTCTGGTCATACTGGCAAATGTCATTGACCATCTGTTCATAGCAACCAGCTCTGCAGTCATAGTTGTAGATGTGATTACCTTAAGTAACAATTACTGTACCGCATTCTTTATTTTTGTCCCTCTTTTCAAGTAGCATTGCTCCACCCACTTCAAAGCTGCCACATACATAGTTGCCGACTGAGAGGGTAGGCCGGTAACCTATCCCTAGATATCTGCCTTGATATACAAGAAAAGATTAGCAGGCAACATTAAATTGAACCCTAAAACATTTTATAAACATATAAAATGTAAGAGGTTAGCTAGGAAAAAAAGTTGGGCCTATTAATGACCCAAAGAGAAATCATCATGTAGAGGCAGAAGACATGGCAAAAGTATTAAATGAGTACTTTGCATCTGTCTTCACAAAGGAAGCCGATGATGTGAAAGTTGCATCCAAGGTTGCTGAAAGAAGCAAAGGTAGAAATAGCAGAGGCATTGGTCACAATCTTTCAATCCTCATTGGATACAGGAGTAGTACTGGAGGGTTGCTAATGTTATTTCACTATTTAAGAAAGGGGAGAGAGATAAACCAGGAATCTACAGGCCAATCAGCCTAACATTGGTGGTGGGGAAGTTATTGGGAACCATTATCAGGGACAAAATAAACTTTCATTTGGAAAGGCATGAGCTAATCAAGGAGATTTTATAAATGACCTAGACTCGGGTGTAGGGAGCAGCATTCTAAAGTTTGCAGATGATACGAAACTTGGCAACATAGTGGATAGTTATAGGCTTCAGGATGACATAGACAGGATGATAAAATGGGCAGAAGCATGGCAGATGGAGTTCAATGCTGAGAAGTGTGAAGTGATGCACTTTGGGAGGGCTAATATGGCAAGACAGTACACTATAAATGGCACGATTTTGGAAAGTGTAGATGAGCAGAGAGACCTTGGTGTTCATAGACACAAATCCTTAAATGTGCCAGGGCAAGTTGATAAGGTGGTTAAAAAGCATATGGGTTACTTGGGTTTATAAATAGAGGAATAGAATATAAAAGCAAAGAGATCATGCTAGAACTTTATAAATCACTGGTTAGGCCTCAGCCGGAGTATTGTGGATAATTCTGGGCCCCACACATCAGTAAAGGCCTTAGAAAGGGTACAGAGGAGGTTTACCAGGATGTTACCAGGGATGAGGGACTTCAGTTATGAGGAGAGTTTGGAAAAGTTAGGACAGTTCTCCTTGGAACAGAGAAGGTTAAGAGGTGACCCAATAGAGGTTTTCAAGATGATGAGAGGTTTTGATAGAGTAAATAGGGAAAAGTATTCCCTCTGGCGAGTGGGTCAATAACCAGAGGTCATAGATTTAAAATCATTGGCAAAAGATATAGAGGGGAGAGGAGAATTTTTTTCACTCAGAGATTTGTCGGGCTCTGGAACACTCTACCTGAAAAGGTGGTGGAAGCTGATTCCATAAATATTTTAAAAGTGAGTTGGACAGGTACTGGAGGATGAGGAACTTACAGGGTTACGGACAAAAAGCGGGGATGTGGGACTAAGCATGACTGCTCTTTCAAAGAGCCAACACAGGCACGACAGGCCGAATGGCCTCTTTCTGTGCTGTAAGTTTCTATGATTTAGTCCCTAAGAAATATGTGACAGTGACCGTGGGTGGGGTGTCCTGCAGCACTATTTGTTGTTTCTTCTCCTTGTAGGGAAGTGCCTATTTGCTGCTCTTTACCTCCTCTTGACAGTATTGGCAACTTATCGTGTGGGGACTCATTGGCAAACTTGACACCTATCACTACATCCAGACCATCACAAGACCCGGATATTATATATATATATATATATATTTATTTATTTTTAACATGCATTTGAAAAATCCAGGTTAATTTATACCCATTAACTTTGCTGCCGTCTGTAAAGTGGCAAAGTGTTAGTGCCATTGGAGGCTGGTGTTTGCGCCACCTAAAGAAGCGACACCAACACTATCTTCGAAAGCAACATAAACATTTGCAGGCAGAGGTGACTGTTTTTCACTACATCAGGCTGAACTTTTACTTACTCTGTACTGGCCTTTGGGGAAGGTATTGGCTCTGGGGATGTTTTGGCTGCAACAAAAGTAGTGAACAGTATCTTTCGAACACGTGTGCTTGCTGGTGAATAGTTTAAGTATAGATTTGGTGCCATGGAAACTACCCTGGAATACAGGTGGAATACTTTCAGTAGCAGTGGGAATTACATTTAGCACAGCAAACCACTTACCACTCTCTACAAGATAAGTGGAGGAGTTTCTGAATCCAAGACTTTTTAACCTTCATGTACAATGTCCAACATATTCAAACTTGCCCCTGAAAATTGCCATTAATGTAGTCAGATGAAAGAAGTAAATTCTACAAGGATCAATTGAGGACAAAAAGTAATGGGGGAAAATTCAGCTTACGGCCTCCCGTCTTGTGCCTGTAAAATGGGCGTTATGCCTCTGAATTTCATTGTGATCTGTCGCACCTGATCAGGACCCAGAAGTGCGTCAAACGCCATATTGACTTGGGCGATTTTCAGTCGTCCAGGGCACCTGTCTGAAACAGGCTTCTTAAGTACGCAAATTCTGGTCGTACGCCAGTTGAAGGACCTCGCAAGTGAAATTCAGGTTAAAAATAGGCGGAGCTTGCCCACGCATTTGCCACCTAGTTGTACCAGCTCTTGAGTGGCTTAACCAGCGTTCCTTAAAGGCTCAAAAAAAATCTGTTTTTATTCCTGTGGGTGCAGGAGAAGCAGGAGCTTTCATCAATTTGATCTTCCAATATTTCTGAGTAGATCTCCTTCATGTTACACTTGGAATGCACTTCTTGATGTTTACCATGGTCTTGTGATAGCTGTAATGCAACAGAGTTGCCTCAGCAATGCTATTTAACCTCACGACTTCCCCTTTTGTGGCCATAAGGAACCCAAACCACAAATGCTGACCCAGAAGTTTCACATAAGTATATGTATTGAGCTTCTTAGTAGATGGAAAGAAAGAAAATAGCACCTTTCATGACACCCTAAAGCGTTTACAGTCAATGAGGTACTTTTCAAATGTAGTCACTGTTGTAATGTTCTGAAATGTGGTAGCCAATTTGGACACAATGAAGTCCACAAACACCACAGAGATAATGGGCTGGATTTTCTCAATGGAGACGAGTTGGAGGCGTGACTGCTGCTTGTTGTGCCAATGTCCCGCCTCCATCATCGTCTGACCAACCAGAGGAATTTTCCCCTGATTGAGCTTGCTGTGGGCTCAGCAGGCCAATTAGGGAGGAAGTCACTGACCGAGCACGTCAACGTCTGACGTGCTATCTGTCAAGACTTCTTGAAAGAAGAAATGTCAGTGTTTGACAGCTCTGTGAAGCTGTCAAACACTGACATTCTCTGTAGTTTGATGAGCCCTTGTGTTCAGGACTCATCAAACCTTTCAGCTTTGTTGATTTCAGATGGCTATTGGTTCAGAGGATCCAACAGCCAGTCTGTGAAATCGACAAAGAAGATGTCGGGTCTCCCGATCCAGGGTGGATGAAGGCTGTAGGAAGAAAACAAGGTAAGTGAACATTTTTAAACACTTAGCACTCACCTTACATACTTACCACTCCACACTTACCTCTACATCTTACTTCCAGGTGCCTCCGACCGCCGCAGACCTCCTTCACGTCTCCTCCAACCCGGCGGGGTTCTCCGAGGTCGGGAAGCCTTCACCTGAGAAGGCAAAATGGCACTAATCCTTTTTCCTGCCTGTTAACTACCTGTTAACAGGCAGTTAAAAGGATTTAATCCCTTTCCCGCCTCCAGGAGACGGGACCCAAAGCTGCACATCTTCCCGCCTCCTGGCAAAAGGGCACGGAGGCAGGATGGGGCGGGTTTGCCATCCGCCCCCACTTTCTGCTACTTTACCGGCAGTCCCGCCTCCTCGGGGCTTGGAAAACCCAGTCCAATGACTAGATAATCTGCTTTAGTGATGTTGGTTGAAGGATAAATATTAGCCAGGACTTTGAATAGTGCCATGGGATCTTTTGCATGCAACTGTGGTGCATAGGAACAGGAGTAGGTCATTCAGCCCCTCGAACCTGTTCTGCCATTGAATTAGATCATGGTTGATCTGCATCTCAACTGCATTTACCTACCTTTACACTTTTGTTGATTATGTTTGTGCATGTTTTGTATGGTTACCAGTTAAATAATTTTTGTGGAGATTTTTTATTTTGTTTCATTGGGTTTGATCCTGCATGGCCACAGGCCTGACCTAGATGTTCTGTTGAACTTGCACATTTCAGTTTCGATCTTAGTAACTAAATGCTTCACTCTGGCATTCATTTTTCTTTAGTTCCTTTGGCATTGTGGGGATGTATTTTTTTAATAAATGTTGTGATATATTCTGATTTGAAAAAAGTTTGACTTGCCATTTTTTCCCCTCAAGCTGTTGACTCCAGTGTAAGGAGTGTAAGGATAAACCCAGCAACTACAGGCCAGTCAGTTTAACCTCGGTAGTGGGGAAGTTTTTAGAAATGATAATCCGGGACAAAATTAAAAGTCACTTGGATAAGTGTGGATTAATTAAGGAAAGCCAGCATGGATTTGTTAAAGGCAAATTGTGTTTACCTAACTTGATCAAGCTTTTTGATGAGGTAACAGAGAGGGTTAATGAGGGCAATGCGGTTGATGTGGTGTACATGGACTACCAAAAGGCGTTTGATAAAGTGCCACATAATAGGCTTGCCAGCAAAGTTGAAGCCCATGGAATAAAAGGGACAGTGGCAGCGTGGATACGAAATTGGCTAAGCGACAGGAAACAGAGTCGTGGTGAACGGTTGTTTTTCGGAGTAGAGGAAGGTACACAGTGGTGTTCCCCGGGGGTCGGTACCATGACCACTGCTTTTCTTGATATATATTAATGACTTTGACTTGGGTATACAGGGCATCCAGGTCCACTCACATCAAAAGCAAGCCAGGCAGGTCCTCTCTCACCAACAGTCTCTGAGACTAGGCAGTCAGCAATGATGACATCATCAGAGGCGACTTTCAGACTGAAACCGCTAATTGGTTCATGGGTTCCCACATGCTGGAACTCAATTGCCCAATTAAGTGAAAATTGCATCATTCATCCACATTAATCTGGAGTCGGGGGGGAAACACGAAATGCGGATTACACGACCCCAACCCGACCCCAAGACAAAATCCAGCCCATAGAGTACAAAAGCAAGGAAGTTATGATGAAGCTTTATAAAACACTGGTTCGGCCTCAACTGGAGTATTGTGTCCAATTCTGGGCACCGCACTTTAGGAAGGATGTGAAGGCCTTAGAGAGGGTGCAGAAAAGATTTACAAGAATGGTTCCAGGGATGAGGGACTTCAGTTATGTGGATAGACTGGAGAAGCTGGGGTTGTTCTCCTTAGAGCAGAGAAGGTTGAGAGGAGATTTGATAGAGGAGTTCAAAATCATGAGGGGTCTAGACAGAGTAGATAGAGAAAAACTGTTCCCATTGGCGGAAGGGTCGAGAACCAGAAGACACAGATTTAAGGTGATTGGCAGAAGAACCAAAGTCGACATGAGGAAAACCTTTTTTATGCAGTGAGTGGTTAGGATCTGGAATGCACTGCTTGAAAGGGTGGTGGAGGCAGATTCAATCGTGGCTTTCAAAAGGGAATTGGATAAGTATCTGAAGGAAAATAATTTGCAGGGCTACGGGGAGAGGGCGGGGGAGTGGGACTAGCTGAAGTGCTCTTGCAGAGAGCCGGCATGGGCTCGATGGGCCGAATGGCCGCCTTCTATGCTGTAACCATTCTACAACAACAACTTTTATTTATATAGCGCCTTTAACGTAGTAAAACGTCCCAAGGTGCTTCACAGGAGTATTATAAGACAAAAAATTTGACACCGAGCTACATAAGGAGAAATTAGGGCAGATGACCAAAAGCTTGGTCAAAGAGGTAGGTTTTAAGGAGCATCTTAGAGGAGGAAAGAGAGGTAGAGAGGTGGGGAGGTTTAGGCAGGGAATTAATTCCAGAGCTTAGGGCCTAAGCAACAGAAGGCACGGCCATGATTCTATGATTCTATCCAGGTAAAAAGTACAATTTATAACACCACTTAATGTAAAAAGAAATTGCAAAAAATATTTTAACTGGCCCATAAACCCATGTATCTATTAAGTTTCATAGCCTGATGCCTAACCTCTGTCAGGGGCTTGGACCTCGCGTTCATGGCCCACTCTCACCTACTGCAACCTGTTCTCAATCATCAGGCGCCCCTCTGTGTTCTTGGGCCATCAGCCCAGTTATTGGCTTCAAGCTTGTTTTTAGTACTGTTTGCCTTCTGTTGTATTTCTGACTGTATGTTCGCATACATTATTGGTACAAAGTGCACTTTAATAACCAACTTCATGCTGTGATTTGGGCTGATGGCCAGGAGCACAGTAGGGAGTGCCTGATGGCTGGGTGTGGGTTCATAGAAAACTATTCCTGTTGTTTCAGTCTTCCAGGGCTGTGATGCTAAAGGCCAACTCTTCCTCCTAAACTTACTCCAAACTCCAACTGGGAGATAACCCTATGGATATATATATAGGGAATTATGATTTAAATGCAAATGAACAGAGAGAAGATTGCAACTGGCATGAAGGTGAAAAGTTTGGTAGACGCAAGCTTTGTAATATTGACCCTAATAATTTGGGTGGAATTTTGAAAGGAATCTTACACAAGATTGTTTACGGTACTTTCAGCGAGTCTTTGTTGCAACGTGATAAATGTCATTAAAAAAAAATAATAATTCTGGTTACGCATGGGAAGGAAGTGTAAACCACTACATTGGACTTCCCACCCTCTCTTATGTAATTAGTAGTATTTCACAGAGTAACATATTTAGTATGTCTAAATATCCAGAGATTTCTGACCAACCTTCTGAAACAGTCAGTAAGATAAAATAATGCCTTTACCCACATGGTGGGCAGATATTAAGTAGCCCATTGCCCTGTCATGAGCTGTTACTATTTAATGAAAAGTATTCAATTAGCTGAGATACAAAAAATGCAATTAATCATAATTCTTTAATTTTTAAAAGGTGTATATATACAACTGGTAAGAAATGCTCACTATTTAATTAAGCAAAATAGGTTTTTATTAATTTAAGACCTCCCATTGGGAGCCAATATTGTAAAGTAAAGTAATTAAACTCCTAGCTGAAAGTTGAACTCGTCTTTAAATCAGATTTAACTTGAAGGTCGTGAGTTGGATCGTGTTTCTGCCCGGCTTACAAAATGCATATAATTTTGGTAAAGAATATCCATTTTTACATCAAATAATTTTTTAAAAAGCTGTTATATTGAAAGTATATGTGCTACAGGGTTCCACATATGGAGTGTTTGCATGTGTGACTGGCTTCATGGGATTCTGAGATATGTAGTTTTTCCCTAGTAGGGTTTATTTTGTATCTAAAGGTCACGTTCTTCCCTTACCCCATCCCACCGCCTATAGCTTTTCCCCCACACTCCTGCTTGCTTACTGCCTCTAGTAAGCTGTTTCTAACAGATTTCATTGTTTGCCTGCATCAGTTATTCCCAGAGTCACTTGTTGTGACAGTCTGCCTCTTGTTTATTTGTGTATGTAGGAATCTGTTGAGAGGGAAGATTTTGAAGCACCTAGGGTCAAGGCCTCTAGGCTGAGAAATCTCAGCCCTACAAGATTTACTTGCTGTATGTGATGGGGAATGAAAGGCATCTGACTGAGGGAGGTAGGAAGTCAGTGGTTTGGGGCATTGCTTTTGATGGCATATTTCTTTTTTCTTTTGCTTTGTTTTCATTTTATATTGTGTAGTTGAAGCCCTTTTCACATCTTTGCCTAGAGCCCTAGCCTGCCTTAGTCCATGAAGTGACAGAAACTGAATCCACCATAATGAACAAACACAGAAACGTCAATCTTTCCAATTTCTGTAACTTCAGGATGCTAAGCGTTATGCTCGTTGAGGAGTTTAATGCTCTTTGATGCTAAAAGTTGCCCCCTGTGCTTCACGGAATAGTAGTATACTGCAAGACTAAAGCTTTAGTAATTTATTGGAAAGTTGGAAGGTGATCAGACAGTTTAGACTCAACTACTTCACACACAGGGTATGGAATGTACGGAACAGACTGTCCCAGGAAACGATGAAGTCGGATAGCGTCAACGAATTTAGGAGGGACTTGGCTAGTTTTTTTGGCAAAAGGAGCGATTAAGAGATATGAGATACAATATGGTATTTATTTGAACTTTGGGACCAGCCAAGTATTTGCTGGTCCAGCACATTCCTGTGTTCTGGTGTAATCCTAACTAAAAATCATTGAACTTTCTGACTGCCACTAAGTTTTATAATCCAATTGCAGCTCATGTGATTTAGTGAATGGTTTTTTACTGGTTGAATATATTGTAATTACCATATAAGTGCTGATTTAAAAAAAAAGTATATATGTTTTCCATCATTCTTGACTGGATAAATTCTTTTCTGTCAAGCCACAGAAATGAGACTGGCACTGTCTGCTTCCTGAGGTTCTTCCCTCCTATTCGCCTCCAGCTTTCACATGAAAGGAGTTTCTGGTAGTTGGCGTTGCACAGCCAACATTATGTTTTAATGTATTGTAGAGATTAATTTATCACTGGTACTTCAAATAAACAGGATCGAGTGCAAACCAATATGGTGGGTATATTGTGTTTAGTCGGAGTTTAGGACGGAATATAACACACTAGTTATACAGCAAAAACATACGACCGTGACAAGTAGCTAATTAATTTATTACCACACCCGATCGGACAGACGACTGGCGTGCACGAACAACTCTTCTTATTCCTCTCTTTTCCTGAACTGCCCAAGAATGTTAGACCGAAGTCCGCATGGATCCACCCTCAGGAGCTCTCCGCTCCTCTGTCTGAGCTAAGGGCTCTTTAGGTCTTCCTTTTATTCTCTTTTTAGGGGTGGGTCTGGGGTAGAATGTGGACAGGACCATTTAACCTACAGAGATCCCCTTAAAACAAGGTGCCCAATGGCATGTCGAGTTCTTTGTCTAAACTTCCAGATGAAGACCCTCCCTACATTTTGAAGGCCAATCAATCTGAATTCCTCTTATTTCGTCCGACCTGTCTTCCCTGGTGCAGCCAGTGCGTGTACCAGGCACAGCTTTGGGCCATTTAATCAGAGGCCTAAGCTAGAGCTGTCTTACTCAACCAGCCGCTATCCAAACTATCTCCCCTTAATCTAACAGACTATTCCATCCTGAGATGATACCTTGACTCCCATAAATTCCTTCTATTGTATGAGCTTTATACTAATTAACTTTTACATATCTTTGCAAACAATTCTGTTAAACAAACTCCAATTCCTACCTTAGTATTATAATATGGTTATTAGTAATAAAGGAAGAAACATAGGTTGGGCCTTCATTGGCCAAATTAAAGATACATTAAACAAAGTCAAAATGCGAACTTACAAACAACAAACAGCTAGCTTGGGAGGCAAGGCCATGCTGTGGGGCCCCTGTGTGGAATGTTATGCATCATCTAATCTAATTAACTGAAGACACCTTTGTCTCAAGCTCTAATACAAGTTTCCAGGAACCGAGACTTAAGCAGTTCCAGTAAAACACAACTTATACATTAACCCCTTGTCTCGAGCTCTAATACAATCATTTAAACACAGTATTATTCGCGTCACAATTTCATTCGCATGACCAGATATATTTTAGGTACCCCTAATTTCTAACAGTATCTTTTAAAGAAAAACTGTATATATAAAAATTTTTTGAATCCTATTTTAGGTTCAAATTTAACAATAGTTATTTTTCGCACAGAAAATGATCAACTTATGATAACTACTGGTAGGTGGAAAAAGCCTGAAATCATAAAAAAAAAAATCAATGCTGGATTGGAGGGGAGGGGACTGTAGGTTGTTCTGGATGGATACGCTAAGTTGGGCTGAATGGCCTTTCTCATTCATGCCTATCTCGTGATTTGTGAATAGTGGTTTCTTTAATAACAGATCAAGCTTTTTAACAGCTTAATGTTTGAGATGTGTGGCAGTACTGCAGCTTGGTGTAATGCAGATTGATTTTAATGTGGCATTTGTTTTCTAGTATCAAAATATGAATGTAAATGAAGAAGCAAATTCAACACTGGATCTGGGGAACTCTTCCTCCTAAACTTAGTCCAAACTCCAACTGGGAGATGGAATGGTCAGCAGATGGCTAAATAGCTATAAATATGCATAAGCAAATAATGGCATAGTGGAGCTAAACAGTTATTCATGGCATTAGTTGGTACAGTAGCAGTGTAGTCATTTTGAATTAGCGGGAAATATTCTCAGAGAAGCTAGAAAAATGCAGAAATCCAAATTGAGATCATCTTTTTCTAAAAGTTCAGCAGCAGCACCTGTAGTAATTTGGCTTTGCTTTCCTGACGGTATACAGTGTAGAAATGAAAGTGCTGTCTGCAACGTCCAAAGTCACTGCCAACCTGATTTTACGTGCCATCATGCAGCCTTCTGTTGCTGCCTATACTGTAATCTTAAAGCACTTCCTAGAGCCTTGACTCTTTTACATAATGAAATAAGTGAAGTATATTTTTTGTTGTTTAAGAAGAGCTCAATTGGTTCATTGAGTAGACACCACTGCCTGGTGTGGATTACAGGCAAATTCATTGCATGCGAGCTAAAGTACTATTATTACGTTTGTTAATTTATGCCAACTTAATAATTGAATGATATCTGTGTTACAGGGCATTTTTCTGGTTACTCTCCTTGCTGCTGTCTTCGTTAGTGTGGTTTATTGCTGTAAAGGTTAGCAACGAGAAGGATGCAGAACTACAGAAATCCCTCATTATCTTTGGTGTGATGTTCTCCGTAGTACTGCAGGAAGTCTTTCGGTTTGCTTACTACAAACTATTAAGGTATGTATAATGTGGAAATTATCACATGTCACTTGCTGAACTCTGAGCTTTGAAAGGAAGTTTAAAAATTTTAAGAGTTAGAGTAACATCACATGGTTAAAAGATTGGACGCGGTCTCTCCACAGCTGTCTCTGCCCCCCAGTGTCTGCTCATGCTCATTTGTGAGGTGTGAATCACCAGGTGAAAACTCAACGAATGTCTAAGTAGACCCACCGAAGTGCGAGTATCTGCGCTGGTGCATGGCTGTATGTCCTGTGATGGTGCACCCAGAATTCATTCCTCTGAGGAATCGCCCTTGTGGATGACCTGCGATACTTGCTGTATGCGTAAAGGCCCTGGAAGACTAAAGAAAGGGATATGATTTAGTCGTGGCAAAGTCATAATCTTGACAATCCACCATATTCGGTCTTCTCATAGTTCAGTCATTGATGAAATAAAGTCAGCATATGTGTGTCAGAGATATTTGTAGTTCTGTCACCAGCTATCTGCGAGCCCCCTGTCTCTCCATCTCCGACTGAGAGACGCAGATGTGCCACTTATCTCCAACACATCCTCCTCTACATCATTGAGCTGGACTATTTGTGGTGCTCCACCTCCAGTCCTCTCCCTCTCCCTTGCATTTAGCCCTCTCTTCTCCTCCAAGTGCTGAAAAACAGACATGTGAGTGAGGTCAGGTATTCACCCGATGGATGCAGTGCATTTGGTAAGAGTGACTATGAGACACATGCTTCACATTGCATAAAGATTGGGGCGAGTGTCAGCAGTGGATGAATAAATGGGAAGGTGATCAAGTGCATAGAAAGTGAAGGCTGGGTGCTGCTGAAAGTTAAGTGGGTGTGAGGAGTGATGTGATGGAGAATGCTTAGCAAGACAGGTGAAAGGGGCGGGGTGGAGTGCGGTGGCGGTGGTGGTGGTGGGATTAAAGCACAGACTGTAGTTGAATCAGCAAATGTACTCACTTTTCCTGACCTGGTTCGGTCATTAAACCGCTTCCTACATTGCATCTATGACCTGGGCACAACATTCCTGCTGCTCACCTCTTCAGCTACCTCCAACCACGCCTTCTTGGTGAGAGCAGCAGGTTTCTTCCTCCCATTGCTGGGGAACAGTATGTCCCCCCTCCTCCTGACTGCACCCAGCAGTAATTCCAGCAATGCATTATTAAATCTGGGTGCTGCTTTTGCTCTATGTCCACCATCCATCCTGAACACCACCAACTTCCATTTGTGCACTGTCCCTTTAAATACAGCTGAGATCGCATCATGTGGGTGCGCACTACGCTCGCTGTGCAGCTTGGAGACGCGAAACCTGGAAGTCAAAATTAATTGGTACAATTCAATTACGATCGCAAATTCAGACCCGCTCAGTTGTCTTCAGGGTTTCTCCCGCGCAGTTCCACCCCTCTCCCCCACCCGCTCGGAAGCCGCCTTCAAATTAATATTGGGGCCATTGTGTCTGTGTCGGTTCTTTCCTAGAGCAATCCAAAACTAATCCCACTACCCCGCTTTCTCCCTGCAGCCCATTGTTTTCTGCTACTTCAGGTGTTTACTGTAGCAAGCATGCCATGCTCGCTCTGGGCAAAGAAGTTTCTCCTAACCTCTCTCCTCACCATCTTAACGACAGTATTAAATTGATAATCCCTCATCACCTACTTCTCAACCAGATGAAATTGTTCATAATTTTAACAACCTCTATTAAATTTCCTCTTGGCATTCTCTGCTTCAGTGGCAATGGTCCCAATATTTTAAGTCTATTTCTATAACCAAAGTTTTTCAACACTGGTATTATCGTAGTAAATCTACGTTGTGCATTCTGTGTGGCTTTTATATCCTTTCTACAGTGCAATGCCAACAACTGCACATAGTACTCTAACTGTCTGCGGCCTAACCATTTCCTTGTACAAATTTATCATTACCTTTTTATTTTTGTACTCTATGCCTCTATTTATAAAACCCAAAATGCACTTGGCTTTTTGTCTTGTTTCTTAGTGATCATTTATCATTGTAAATTGCAATGTCAACATTTACCATGCAATTTTGCGCTCTCAACTGTCACGATGTTGTTAACAAGCATTGACCACAAGTGGCCCTGTGGAGCAAGTCTCTGAAGTCTAGCTCCCAACTCTGTTGCTATCTTCTATATTTAAAAAAGGTATATTCATCAGCTGGCTGTGTATTTATTTACTGGGTGGTATGCATGGTTTTATTTTGTATGGCAGTTTGTTTTCAGCATTAATAGCATGCCTTTTAATTAAATAGCAGTAAGGGATTGTATAGTAGTTGATTGCTATGGTAACAGACATTTGTGGATACTTGAGTGTCAGCCTAAGGGTGCTTGATTGTTATGTTGTCATCCATCTAGTGAGAATCTTTTTATGTAGTATTGGTGTTGCAAAAACAGAAGTTATTTGCTGTTGGTTGCCATGATTAATTGTTGATACTTGATGAAGTTGCAATCATGCACATCGCAGTTTTTCATCAAACTGCCAGTAAAGTGCAGGAATATTATTCTAGTCAGGTTATTGTTAATCTTTGTTATTAGGTTGCCTTATGTATACAGTCAAGCCTCACTATAACAAACCCTCTTGGGACCGACAGAAACAATCGTTATATGAGGGTGTTGACAAGAGTAGGGTTTTGCTGCATTAGAAAAATGAAGAAATGACCAATTTGAATTGGACATCATTTTATTCTGTTAACTATACAGTAGAGATTGCTTCTAATTATTTGTGCTTTTCTCAATACACACTGTTTCTATCTTGTTCACCAGTCCAAAAAGATCCTCAGTTTCAGGTAATAACTGGCAAATTTTTCGGCCTTTGCGTGTAACACATCACCCGACACTGGAATGTTGCTCTCTGGCTGTTTAAAACCAGCACTGTAACATTCTCCTTAATACTGCCACACCACCTCCTATCTTTCCTGAACACCTTATATCCAGGAATATTCAATACCCAATCCTGCCCTTTTTTGAGCCAGGTTTCCGTTATTGCCACGCCATCATATTCCCATGTGGCTATTTGCGCCTGCAGCTCACTTACCTTGTTTACTGCGCTTCGTGCGTTCACATACATACACTGTAAACCCATCTTAGACCATCCTGTGTTCTCTCTTAGTCTGACCCCACCTAATAGTTCTTACTTTAATGCTATCTGTCTCTCCGTCCACCACCTGCAAAATTTTGAGTTGTGGATATGAAACCTGAATACTGTGTTTGAGAAGTGATGTATCGTGATCCGTCACTCCCTCCACAAAGGTCTACCCTCAACCAACGTTCATTTTAAGCCGCGCAGCTGGTTGAAGGGGTCGCGCAGCCCCAAACAAATTAGGGGGAACATTGCCCTCAACTATCTACTGCAACTACCCCCTTCCCATCTCTTACTGTCATTTCCTCTCTAAGGTCCTCAATCATGTTGTCACCTTCCGCTCCATACCAGTTTCTCTCAAAACATCCTGTTGAATCCCTACTAACATCACCAGACTGCCCTCATCAAAACCACAAATGATATCCTCTGTGTTTGTGGTACCTTATGCCTCATGTCCTCCTTACCTTCTCCGCAGTGTTTGATACAGTTTACCACAGCGTCTTCCCTCATTCCCTCTCAGCTGTTGTCCATTTCCATGTGACTGCCCTCGTCTGGTTCCATTGCTACTTGTCCGAATGCAGCCAGCATATTTCCAGTAAAGGCTTCTCTTCCTGCCCCACAAAGTCACTTTCAGAGCCTCCAACAATATATCGTTGGCCCTCTTTTGTTTCATCCATGTGCTGCCCTTCGATGACATCATGCGCAGGCATGGGGTCAGCTATCATGTGGATGCTGATGACACTCTTTCCACCACTTTCCTGAACTCTATGGCCCTCTAGGCTGCCTGTTTAGCATCAGGTTATGAATGTCAAAGTTTCCTTGAACAAAATATCAAGGAGACAGAAGCCACCATAAAATCCGCTCCCATGGTACTTGCTCAGGCTGAACCAGACTGTGCGAGATCTTGCCATTCTGTTTAACCCTGAGCTATGCGCCACATCCTATTTATCGCCAAGATTGCTTACTTCCACTTCTGAAATTTTACCTGCATCTGCCCCAACCTCAATCCCATTGCTGCTGAAAGACCTTATCCAGGACTTTGTTACCTCTAGCCTTGAATTCTCCAATATCCTCCAGCCAACCTCTCGTCCTCCAACCTCCATAAACTCAAGTTTGTCTAAAATCCAGCTGCCTGTATGCTGTCTGAAACAAAGTCGTTGCCCATCATGCCCATCCTCACAGACCTTCAGTGGCTCCCTTTCCTCCAGTGTGTTGAATTTAAAATCCCTAAACTCATTTTCAGATCATTCCACAGCCTCACCCCACCCTATTTCTGCAAACTCCTCCAGTCTTGTATCCTAACCTCCTCTGCACTCTTCCAATTCTGGTGTTTTGTGCATCCCGCCCTCCTTCCGTCTCACCATTTGTGGCAGGGCTGCCTTGGTTTTAATCTCTGTATTTCCCTTCCTAAACTTCTTCATCTTTCCACTTAGACTAGAGGAATGCCATGCAAGAAATAAAAACTTTGAAGTTCTATAGAACTGGAATTTCATACATATCTACAAAATCTTAAGAGATGTGATCCGTTGTTAGTGACACACAGCTACATAACCTTGAGATTGTTTCAATGTTGTGTTTGTAACAACATTGCTCACTACGTAGCGTAGACAGCAGTAAAACGCTACATATTCTGTCACATGATGCTGTATACCTGAAGATCGTTCAACAAAATCAGCGTTCATCCTTCAGGACCGCACCACTACCACTGCATATTCAGCCATGACTCCTACTTTTGATTGCTGTCCAATGGCTAATGCTGCAAACCTGCATATACAGATGTTAGGTATGGCAGCTATTGTGCTCCCTGTGGTCAAGTAACCTGCTGGCACTTTCTGTCCCGGCTCATGCATGGAAACTGCCTACTTGAGTGAGGTAATTGACCACCACTAGAGCCCTTGGGACTATACCCCAGCACATCACCACTTTCAGGAGAAGTGGATTAAGGGAAAAATTATCATTCCAAAACAACACTATTAAATGTTTGATTATGGCAAAGGCTTGATTTGTAATTATTTTGCAAATCAGTTATATATTTTATTTCACGTGTACATTTTTTGATCTTGCTTCAGTCATCTGCTTTATAAGTTACTTTATTATCTCTCTAGAAATATTGTATTAGGCAGCAAAATATAAGAAAATTCATTCAAATTTTAAGTTACTTGAATTTAGTCTGCACCATACAGCATTTGACCTAAGAAAGCTGAGCACTGTTAATGAAAATAGAATGAAATGTTATATTTGTTAGTCATCCTCCCCTAATGAGCATAAACTTTTTTTTAAGACGTGGACTACTAATATAAGTAATATTTTTATCCCTTTAGAAAGGCGAACGAAGGCTTAGCAGCACTAAGTGAAGATGGAATGTCACCCCTATCAGTCCAGCAAATGGCCTATGGTGAGACATAATTTTATTGGAAAATTCATAGTGTTACATGCTATTTTGAATATTGTAGATATATTTTCCCACGGTCTTTGCAGCTAGGTGTAAATGTGGAGCTGGATCTTGCAGCCAAACTTAAGCCAGATGGCAATCAAAGTTTTTAAAGTTTTAGTTCTTCAATAAACATATGAGGAGGTGCACCTGTGTTCCAGTAGAAGAGCAGTGGTCCTTCAGAGGCTCTCAGTTAAGTTATAGCCTCAGATAGCAATGCTGTGCAATGGAACTATAACACCTAGAAGTGGAGATGCAGATTAAGAAAAATTGAAACATACAACAGGAGTAGGTGATTCAGCCCCTCGAGCCTGTTACACCATTGAATTAGATCGGGAGGGGGTCAAGGTAGTGATCGGGAGGAGGTCAAGGTAGTGATCGGGAGGGGGTTGAGGTAGTGATCGGGAGGGGGTCAAGGTAGTGATCGGGAGGGGGTTGAGGTGAACGGGAGGGGTCGAGGTGATCGGGAGGGGGTTGAGGTAGTGATCGGGAGGGGGTCGAGGTGATCGGGAGGGGGTCGAGGTGATCGGGAGGGGGTCGAGGTAGTGATCGGGAGGAGGTCGAGATGATCGGGAGGGGGTCGAGGTGATCGGGAGGGGGTCGAGGTGATCGGGGGGGGTCGAGGTGAACGGGAGGGGGTCGAGGTGATCGGGAGGGGGTCGAGGTGATCGGGAGGGGGTCGAGGTGATCGGGAGGAGGTCGAGGTGATCGGGAGGGGGTCGAGGTGATCGGGAGGAGGTCGAGGTGATCGGGAGGAGGTCGAGGTGATCGGGAGGAGGTCGAGGTGATCGGGAGGGGGTCGAGGTGATCGGGAGGGGGTCGAGGTAGTGATCGGGAGGGGGTTGAGGTGATCGGGAGGGGGTCGAGGTAATGATCGGGAGGGGGTTGAGGTGATCGGGAGGGGGTTGAGGTGATCGGGAGGAGGTCGAGGTGATCGGGAGGGGGTCGAGGTGATCGGGAGGGGGTCGAGCTGATCGGGAGGGGTCAAGGTGATCGGGAGGGGGTCGAGGTGATCGGGAGGGGGTCGAGGTGATCGGGAGGAGGTCGAGGTGATCGGGAGGGGTCGAGGTGATCGGGAGGGGTCGAGGTGATCGGGAGGAGGTCGAGGTGATCGGGAGGGGGTTGAGGTAGCGATCGGGAGGGGGGGTCCAGGCAGCAGTTGGGAGGGTGGTGACCAGTGGCCGGCAGCGGATTGTGGTTTTAATGTTGAGCTGGGCCGTACACTCCTGCACCTCCCGGTTCCACATTCAGGTAAGTGTTTTTAAAAAACTTACCTTTTTGGTGTCTTGGATATGCAGGATTGAACCCCATGGTTATGACGACCATCAAGGATTGCAAATCATAAGTATTGTTGCTTAAAGGCTATTGTATCAATTTGCGCTTCTTTTTATTACTTCTTTGAGTAGACAGCTTATTCTTTCCCACACTTTTCAAATTCATATCAGTTGATCACTGCTTATAGTCTCTCCAAGCAATAAATTACAAATGTGTGCCAACACGTTAGACTTCAAAGCACCCACCTGCCATTTTGAAATACAGGCCTGTACTTTCAAAGATACAGCTTAAAAAAAAGGAACTGTTAATTTAACTACAAAAAACACGGCCCATAATTTGCTGTCAACTTAACAGTGAGGCTAATAGTGCTCAACCTTATATATGTGCAACTTCAGGATAGGGCAGGTACGAGGTTAAATGTGGAAATCCAAAAGTTGCTGTCAGCGATGCGCCGTTAGCTTCGCGAAAACAGCATCTTGCTGTCTGCCTCACCATTGAAATGCATTGAACGGTGTGAAGTTGCTGTACTTGCACGGTAGATAGGAACCAACCTCGCCACAGAAAGTTAAGTCTTGTCCATTTCAGTCTAAGTATCCTTTTAACGACGTGGTAAATGTTAATTACTGCCAGTCAACCTCTCTAGCATTGAAAATAAACTATTAAAAGTGTGGAGTCTTCAGGTTTTAATTGTCGGAGATTTAAAAAATGTAAAATTTAAAATTATTAAGTTTACTTTTTCCTTTCTGTCTCTTTTTTTTCTTCTCTCTCTTAATCCAGTCTTTCTTTCCCTCTCTTTCTCCTTCTGTACCTGATTTGACATTGCATTCACCCACTCTAACTTACACTTTCTTCTCTGTCCTTGCGCTGTTTATTTCACAATCCTTGAATCTGATTGGTTAAGGAGATGCACAGTTGCTTGCCCTGTTCACTCACGTCCTAGATGCCCGGTTTCCCTCGCTGCAATGTCATCAGCTTGCACTTTCAGCAACTTACCAATCAAGAATGTTAAAAACCTAAACGTGCAAGGGCAAGTCTAATTAACAGCAGACGCTGTTGGATGCCCTGCCATAGAATGTTATGGGCCATTGTTTTTGGCCTGTCACACTCCACGTAGTGCTCCATCTTGTGGCTAAATGAGCAAATTAATGCAAATAGTTTGAAGTATAAAGCAGCCAGGTGTACAAACCCGTGACTGTGGTAAGGAGTGGTGCAGCCATGAACTCTGGGTTTATAGCTGTGAAGGTTAGCAGGCCACAACATTTCCTCACTTTTGTTTTTTACAAGGGGTCTAAAATAAATGCATCTTCTCTTTTTTTTAATTTAATTTTCTTTTCACTTTCACAAAAATGGGAAACATTCCAGAATAACAAAACAAGGTTTCTAGATGCTCTTTATTTCAGGGCTTTACAAAACCTGCATGTTTAAGATGCCAATAACCTCAAAGGGGAAATTATGCTGTAAAAGTCAGAATTTTGCCTATCTTTGTTCCAAGCCAGTGAGATGTATTTTGAATAGATTTCTTTCCCATAGCAGTGGTAATGATGAAGGTAATGGTACTGGAGTAAGAAATGAGTCGGGGAGGATCTATCATTGAAGATATCCGAGAAAGATAACTTAGCACATTTGGACAGCACTGACTAGAGATGGGCATTTTAGAAAATTACACTCTAAGAATGGGAAAGATGGGCTTTTTGAAGACGGTTTGGACGAATAAGAAGCCTGGGGTATAGTTTGAAACCTGTAACAGCTCAGTCCATTACCCCCGCCTTTTGTTCATAACCCAAGATCCTATATAAAGGTGGAGAAGAACATAGGAATTGCTAGACCAAAAAAAAGGTCCATTTAGTTCGCCTTCTACCATCCCAGTAGTCACATGATACAATGATAATGGAGTTTTTGACTAATCATGGCAATCAATCTCTACCAATTGGACCACAACTGACCCAGATATGGGTTGACGAAACCCCCTGTGGTGGAGAGCTTTGGGAACCATGGGGGTAATTTTAACCCCCAAATTCGGATGGGTTTGGATCGAGTGGGAAGTTAAAATTAAAAAAATTTCTAAACCGAACCAAATCTGTGTCGAACTAGCTTACTTCCGTTTTCAATAGAGACAGGACGAGGGTCAGTCGACCAATCTGCCCTCAGGAGGCGGGTCGGTCGATAAAATCTTTTAAAGCGGGTGCATGCCTCCATTTTAACAAGATTTCTATTTTTAACTCATGTCAGCCGGCTATCCCAGGCATTGGGAAACCCGGCAGGTAAAAGGAAACGAGAATGGTTAGATCCATCATGTAAGTGCCTTTAGAGGACTGCTTGTGGGTCAGGGGGAGCAGGAGTGTTTCCACCAGACCCAACAAGCTACCCAGTAAACCCTCCCCCACGATCACCGCCTCCCCTACCCCTCCCCCCGCGATCTCTCCTCTCCTCCGCCCCCCCGCGATCTCTCCTCTCCTCCGCCCCCCCGCGATCTCTCCTCTCCTCCCCCCCCGCGATCTCTCCTCTCCTCCCCCCCCCGCGATCTCTCCTCTCTCCCCCCCCGCGATCTCTCCTCTCCCCCCCCCCGCGATCTCTCCTCTCCTCCCCCCCCCGCGATCTCTCCTCTCCTCCCCACCCGCGATCTCTCCTCTCCTCCCCCCCC